>JAWRVF010000483.1:0-266867 GCA_036785485.1 Physcomitrellopsis africana | reverse complement strand
CAAAAGGAGGCTGAGATCCCTCTTTGAGATCAATCGAACAATCATATGGGTGATGCTTCGGAAGAATATCAGTATTTTTCTTCTCAAAAACATCTTGATAGTCTCGGTATTGGCTTGGAATGCCACTTGAAGCCTTTCCACTATCAGAAATGGGTGTTGCGTAAATAGCAAAAGTTGATCCTTCTTTTGCTGCGTGTATAAAAGCTTTTGCACCTATAAGTACAGGTTTTACTGTACCAAGCTTGTAGCTTTTTATTGGATCGGTAGGATGTTTAATAATATCCTAAGAAAAGTCAAGTCTACGAGAATTCCAATCTATTTGAGGGTTATATTTTTTTAGCCATGACAAACCTAGAATAACTGGATTAGACGGAGATTTAATTATGTTAAAGGTTATATAGCTATTATGACCATCTATTGTTACTTTTATAGGACGGGTTTCATGAGTGACATCTCCTGAGGACAATGGGCGACCATCTATGACTTCTACATGTACGGGTTTAGGTTTCTGTACTAAAGGTATTTTACGATTCTTAACAAATTGTTCATCTAGAAAACATGCTGAGGCTCCTGAATCTAATAAGGCAGAGGCTCTGTAATTTTTTGGTCCTAAATATACATCTATCATAAAACAAGGAGAGGGTTCTGAGGAGAGAATAGGACCTTTACTGGGAATTGTATAGGGTTCCAGCTACACGGTGTCGTGTTATGGTTCGGCTACTATGTGAAAAAATTGTACATGTATATTTAATATACAATTTACTATATAGCTAAATGAGAGCCATATCAGTGGACTTTTATTGATTATAGAATGTGATTGGATTGCTAGTTTAGAAAGGATCTGTTAAAATGATTATTATTAAGGTTTATATAACCTTATTTTGTTTTTAGTAGTGACTTTTGAAGTTAATTTTATATTGATAGTAACTTGTGTATATCTTAAGTCACCTTTGTTAGACATTGGTGATCCTTAAGATCTTATTTACTTCTTTTATTTGGTGCTTAAAGCACCAAGTATGTAAATCTTATAAGAAGAAGGGTTAGAAAAGGGTTTTTAGTGTAAAAAGGATAGTTTGGCCATCCATGTGGATGAATAGAGGTGGATGATAGAAATCTCTATTCTAATTGGCCAAAAATCATGCCCAATGGGCTTCAAGGAGGCTGCCCAAGGGTTTATTAGGAGTTAGGGTTTGTTTTTGGAAAGGAGTTGAACATCAGAGGCTAGGGTCATCAGGTTTAAGTTTTTGGGTATGGTTTAGGTGCAAATCTTGCATGATTTCGACTTTTAATGAAGAAGTTATAGGCGCTCAAAGTTAGGGTTTCGATTTTAGACCTACTGTCACTCTTTTGGGTATATCTCGCGCATACACAGAGAAATCAAAGATCGGCAACTAGGGTTGGAAAGTGCACTTTCTTGGCTACACTTTTCATGTATAGCTTGATAAAATCCAGGCTAGAATCAAGGAGATATTGCGAGTTGAAGTCAGTGCTTGTAAGCTAAAGGCAGTAAGTGACTCTGCTTAACTAGCGGTTACATTTTGAGCTATATCTTAGTCAATTTGATAGATTTTTGGCTCAAAATTTTCAGGAGTATATATGTTTATGTCACAAGACTATGTGCAAAATTTTTGTGGCATTAGGATTTTGGGCTTGTGAGATATAGAGAAAATAGTGCTCGGGTGTCTCTGAGCTAGGGTTTTAAGCACCTGCTAGGGGTTTTGAGATATCGAACGATCAGAAGTCTATTTGCGGTTGAATGTTTTTGTGATAAAGCTTAAAGGTGAATTCTACCTTGCCTGAAAGTTTGAAGAAACTTGAACGGCTGGATCAGAAGATATGATTTTCTAAAGTTTGGGAAGAAAAACATCCTTTGCGGGAAAATATATTTTTAAGGGTTTTTGTTGCAAATTTGGACTTTTGTGCATACTAAAGGTGTTTTTGGGAGCCAAGACTTTATGGAGGTGTAAAAGGTGGATGTATAGAGCCATGATATGATTTTGGTATATAGATGAGTCTTTAAAAGGTTTTTAAGGATTTTCTACATATCATAGAGAAAACTTATGTACAAACCTACTTAAAAATAAGAGGTTTTAATCATACAAAACCTTTTTCTTATATTATCATGTGTATTTGTCCTTCTTATTAAGGACAAATAACTCATTAGAGTTTAGCCAATAAATATTAAGTAAAATTCTCTACAGCTAGGTACCCGGTGTATTCCTAGATAGAAGTTCACGCCACGCGACAACGGTCCCTATTGTAGCTGGACAAATTCGTTTTCCGACATGTTGTCTTCTTTGATAGCCGTACTCCTCATTTTGTAGTTGCGACGTTTCTTTGGACAATGTTGAGCAGTGTGCTTAGGTTCTCCACAATATAAACATAATCCTTCTTGACGACGACGAATCTTTTCTTGTTCAGTAAGAGGTTTAAAACGTACCGCATCAATTTGCATGTCTTCTATTTCCGAATGTACGTTTTGTGAGGATGTTGATGTTGCCATTGAATAATAACGTTGAGGCTCCCTTGTACGACTCTTGGATCGAAACTCAAAAAGTCAATTGTCACACTTCACAGTAAAATCAATTGCTTGACTCAATGTTTGAGGATCGGATAAATTGAGCATTAACTTTTTTACCTCATATTGTAATCCGTAGAGAAATTGACTGATGAGTGCAGCATCGTCCCACTTGATGTCGGTCGCTAGTTGTCGAAATTGTGAAGCGTATAATGACACTGATCGATTGCCTTGTCGTAGGATGTGAATCTTGTTGGTTGCAACACGAATTGCATCATGTTCTCCATACATTGATCGAAATTCCGCAAAAAATGCCTCCAAATTATCCAATATTGGATCACGTCGTTCAAGAAAAGATGAAAACCACGATAAGGCAGGATCCGAAAGTAACGTTCTAATAAACCTAACTTGAGATCCTTGCGTAGGATAACTCTGAGGTTGAAGTTCGATCACCAGTTGTACCTGATTGATGAATCCTCGAAACTTAGATCTTGTGCCATCAAACTTCTCAAGCAAACTGATTTTTGGTTCTCTAACGTTTGAACGGTGCTCCATCATCGGTGAGGTAGCATGGTTTGGTGTAGATATTGACGTAGCTCCAACCATCTCTACATCTTCACTTCCTGCTAATCTTGATGCTCCTTGTGGTGGTAAACTGAGTTGATGCATTGCAAGCATTAGTTCTCTCATTTGCTCTTGCATTTGTGCCATTGCACTCTTCATTTCCGCAAGCTCTGCCATGATAATATAATAGAAAGGAAGATGTCTACTCTTACTTCAAGAAATACGGAACACACACTCAAAAGAAAAAAAATTCTAGAAACAATATCAGTTTAGAAGTGGGTACTCCACAACTTCTAATATGCTTATGTCTTATCAAGAGAAAGGGGTAATCCACTCTTAATCAAGAAAAGACAAAGCTTTGATATTGTATGTGTACTCTTGTCAATCTGTCAAGGACAATAACTGGATGAAGTCAAATAAACAAGTGAGACCTCTCTCAAAGAAATAAATATAAAGAAGTATATATATTAAAAAGAAACTGGAATGGCTAATGCCAAAAGACAAGAAAACTAGAGACCCTTGAACTAGACTGGAAACAAGAAAGGAGTTGACAAGAGTGAAGAAGGCTTCACTCTTGTCTCTATTTATACTATCTACCTAAGAGCTAAGTGGCGACGTTCTATAGGACCTCCAACACGTATCCAATTTACAAGACACGTGTCCAAGTTGCAAGACACGTGTCGAACTTGCAGGGCAAGTTTCCTATATGTTTGCCACGTATTTAGCTTGGTCTTCAAGCTACCAACATGTGCGACATGTGGCTAACTTATTGACCAAGTTTTTAATCCAAAAGTCTACTATAGATACTTATAAAGTCAAAGCAGCGTCTATGAAGTTTCTAGGAAGTTTCTCTAAAGATATTATGGAATTAACTTGCTTTTACCTTCTTTTATCTAGTTCTATCTGATCATATAGGTAACTATGTATATGTCCGTGACAAGTGGTTAACACCTTCTACCATAAATTAAGCTTGAATTTTTATATCTTTGTTACAAAAACATCTTTCAAAAATTACTTCAAGGTATCTTTTATGGACAAGTTCTACTTTAATCATGATTATCATACAATGGCTTTTAGGTATTCTTTGGCATCTTCTTAGTTGAGGCAGTTCTTCATCTCAAGACTGATGTCATGAAATGCTCAGTTGAGATGGCTTAATTGGCATAGTATTATCTTCTTGACTATCTATATCTAATTATATAAGTTAAATTAAAAGAATATTACAATCTTAAGGTAGAATGGAATTATTTTTCAATTTATTAATTTATATGTATATGAAAATTGAGCTTTAAAACTTTTAGAACTACTTCCATCTCTTTTACAAAAAAATTATAAAATTTGAAATATACCATATTTAGGTATGCCAAGTAGAAGTACTATCTAACATATGTTGTTACTTTAGATTTAAAAGGATGTTGTTGATGAAATTCTTATACCTTTTGTAGTGCATTGACTAAATTTGAAATTGGCTCCTATCTGCATTCATTAATGTTATAACCGCACCAATGCACAAAATATTCTAAATTTCCTTATTTTAGCTTTGAATCAAATATTTCTTCTATCTCAAATTCTTTACGGCTATCCACTTTAATATAAGGCAGTGTTATATTACATGAAGTCTTACTTGAAAATGTATTAGACACTTGGCTATAGAAGATTAAAAAAAAAAAAAATCAACAACAAGTCCTAATATCTCTAATAGATTTGTATATAAATTATAATTAAAGATTAATAAATATGCTCAAATATTTGAAGAATTTAATGAAATTTTCAAAAATTATTAAAAATATATAAAGAAATCCTAAAGAACTTTTAAAGAAATTATAAAGAATTAATAAAGAATTTCTAAAGAAATATTAATATAAAAATCTAAAAATAATAATAAAATAAAAACTATAATCAGATCTTAATAAAATCCTATTCATATCCTAAATGAATCCTAACAAATCCTAATCAAACCATAATCAATTCCTAACAAATCCTACAACAGATTAAAATTTTAATAAGTAATGATTTAATTATTAATTTTGATTCAAAATTTGTATACCTTTCAACAACTAAGTTAGCAACAAGCACAAAAAATTTGAAGAAGATCCAACTTATAAAATAAAAAAATCAAAAACTTTGCTTAGATGTAGGTTGGCCTCCTTCTCCAACCTTGATGCCAATCTTCTAATGCTAATATCTCCTTTTTGCTTATTTTAATTACTTGAAAAATTTATAAATATGAAAAAATCAAGTCAAATTTTTATATACTTAATTTTTTATTTCAATCCAAATAGTAGATTGTTAGGTATCTTAAAAACCCACACTAATCCTCTAATTATTTGATCAAACTCAAATTTATAGCATGTGTTCAATATAATTACAATCACAAATCCACAAAATTTCACTTATTGATATACTATCAAATTCACAAAATTTTCAAAAATATAAACTATTTTTTATTTTACAAAAATTTGAATCATCCAATACAATCCTAACTTTGAAAAGCTCTT
Organism: Physcomitrellopsis africana; assembly: GCA_036785485.1. Classification (NCBI taxonomy): domain Eukaryota; kingdom Viridiplantae; phylum Streptophyta; class Bryopsida; order Funariales; family Funariaceae; genus Physcomitrellopsis; species Physcomitrellopsis africana. The sequence continues at coordinate 261,287 of JAWRVF010000483.1, read as the reverse complement.
ATAAAATCAATATCTATCCAAATGTCAAGGACATACTTGTTAGAACCTTCTAGAACATTCTAGAAGTTTCTTAGAACTCTCTAAAATCTTCCAGAGCCTTCTAACATCTTCCTAGTTGGTAGAAGTTGCTTGAGAAGCTTCTTAGTTAGTAGAAATTATTTGAGAAGCTCCCTAGTTGGTTGAAGCTGCTTGAGAAGCTTCCTAGTTGGTGGAAGTTGCTTCAGAAGCTCCCTAGTTGGAGGAAGCTGCTTAAAAAGCTTCCTAAATAGGAGTATATATTGGAGTCGAGGCTAAAGAGTTCTTTTGTCTCAACAACACATCTCTTGGAGCTCTAGCTCACCTCTCTGGTGTTGTTTTTGTACTCATCTGATTAATCCAGTTTCTGTTGGTTCTTCTTGAGCTTCTTGTTTAGACTTCAAGTCTATATTTTGTGTCCATGATAGTTTGTCGAGACTGCTTTCACCTTAGATATCAGAGTTAGTTCCTTCTTGTTGGAGTGTGGATTACCCCTCTTCTTGAAGGTACACTAGTATTTTAGAGGTTGCGGATTACCCTCCTCTAAACTGATATCTTTTTTGTCATAATATTGGAGTCTTATTCTTCTCGGAGAGAATGGATTATCCCTCTTCTTGAAGGTCTTAAGGCGTTTTAGAGGTTGCGGAGTACCTTCTTCTAAAGCAATATTTCCTCATTGTAGAAACAATTACTTCCTTTTTCTTAGAATGGTTGGAGGTCAAGACATTAATATGAGTGAAAGTTTGGAATTTAAGATAGACGCCATTCCGAATGCTCTTGCTACGTTATCACAGAGAACTACGGTGATGGAAGGAGTCTTTGCAAGACTTCATAATAATAGAACATCCGGAATAGCACAATCTGGGCTTCATCAGCTCGAGCTTTTGCACCAGAAGAAGCAGCTTTACCAGTGGTTTAACGAGAACCATTACTTCGACAACGAAAGAAACCTCGAATTAGCCTTCTAGACAAGTTTGATGGCACACGCTCCAAGTTTTGAGGTTTCATCAATCAAATTAAGTTAATAACAATTCTACAAGCCAAACGTTATCCGACGGAGGAATCACGCGTTGAATTGGTTGGAACTTTGCTTACGGGACAAGCTCTATCGTGGTTTGCTCCTCTATTTGAAAAAGGATCACCGATTTTGAACAACTTTGAGACTTTTTTGGAGGCATTTGCATAAGCATTTGGCGAGCATGACAAGGCTCAATGGACTACAACAAAAATTCAATCTCTACGACAAGGGACTCGCTCTGCATCAGTCTATGTATCGGATTTCAAACAATTGGCATGCAACATTAAGTGGGATGAAGAAGCATTGATGAGTCAATTCTATTGAGGTCTAAGGGACGACGTGAAGGATTTGTTGTTATCTCTTCCTGATCCACGAACGCTCAACAAAGCCATTAGCTAAGCTGTAAAGTGCGATAACCGCCTATTTCAACGTCGCCAAGATCAACGCTCCAGACAATATACAAGTCATTACTGCGCAATTATATCGGCAAGTAGCCTAAATTTATAAGCGGAGATAGAGGACATACAGATTGATGCGGTACATGTCAAATCCCTTACTCTTGAAGAAAAGAAGCAGCATATGGAAAAAGGTTTGTGCTTTTATTATGGTGGAGAAGGCCATAGAGCTGGAAACTGTCCGAAGAAGCAAAATAGACGCAGCATCAAGAATAGAGGTGCGTTTGTTCATGAAAACAAGGATGCCCAGTCACAATAGGAACCGTGCGATTAGACAAATCAAAACCAGGTTCCTCTCTTTCTACTCAACCTGCCCGTTGTTTTACAATTCCTTTGTCTTTTGATCCTAAAAAACTAAAAACCTTAGCCTTATTAGATTCAGGAGCATTTGCTTGTTTCTTAGACCAAGAATTTGCTAAGCATCACAAAATTCCTCTAGTACAAAAATTCAAACCTGTTCATGTAGAAATAATAGATGGACAGCCTTTATTATCTAATAGTGTCACCCATGAAGCAGAACCTACAGAAGTGACGTTTAAAGACCATAGTAGGTATATTATTTTCAATATTATTAGCACCCCATCAAACCCTATTATTCTTGATCTTTCTTGGTTGGAAAAATATAATCCATCTATAGATTGGAGGTTGCGGAGGATAACATTTCCCATAGAACAACCTGAGGACAAGTCTGGTAGAAAACCCCAAACCAAAAACTCCTTGTTCATTGGAGCAAGAATGTTTATAAGATCGTGCAATGAAGGTACACCATTGGTCATTTATATAGCTTTAATTAGTGGAGAGCAGATTTCAACAGCAGAAATACCGGAACAATACAAGGATTTTCAAGACGTGTTCTAAAAGAAGAATGCTGACATGCTATCAGAACATTGACCATATGATTGTACCATAGAATTGCAAGAAGGAGCACAACTAACTTTTGGCCCAATCTACAACCTATCGCAGACGGAGTTGGCTAAGTTGCGGAAATACATTGACGAGAACCTAGCCAAGAATTTCATTTGTCATTCAAAATTGCCATCTAGGGCACCAATCTTATTTGTGAAGAAGAAGGATGGCTCACTATGGATGTGCGTGGACTATCGAGGTCTCAACAAGGTGACAAAGAAGAATCGCTATCCATTATCTTTGATCTCTAGTCTTCTGGAACAACTTGGACGTGCAAAGATCTTTACAAAGATTGATCTAAGGGGAGCTTATAACCTTGTGCGAATCAAAAAAGGAGACGAATGGAAGACAGCTTTTCGTACAAGGTATGGTCATTTTGAATATAATGTCATGCCATTTGGTCTTACCAATGCTCTGGCGGTTTTTCAACACATGATGAACGATATTGTTTGAGAATATCTAGACAATTTTGTTGTCATTTATTTGGATGATATCTTGATATTTTTTGAGAACAAAAAAGAGCATAAGAAGCATGTTGTCATGATGTAACGCAACTATTAGGTAAAAGAGTGTGAAAATAGTATATTATAGAAGATCTTAGTTCAAAATAATGTAGCAAATTATCTTAGAAAAATAGATAATAGTAAAAAGGGAATAAAACTAATGAGTTTTAATGCTGCGTTTTTTTCAAATGAGCTTCTATTTACTTTGTAGGATCATAAGTAAGGCAAAACAAAGTACATTAGCAAATAAAATGATATAGGCATATATAGGAAGAAATTAAGAAGAGGTTTCAGAAAAACTTACCACAAAAATCTTGAAATAGATACTCGGAAAGGACCGGTTATGAGCTGGGATCGAAATCAGACCCTGGGGCATAAAAACCATATGCCTACGGCAGATCCGAGGGGGCTTTTGCAGATCGAAGATTGGGATTAGAGAGTGGACTTGAAGGATTTTGTATAGGAGTTGGTTTTGAGTAATTTGGAGAAAAAATGACTTTGTAATAGCTTTACAAAATCAGGGTTGTTTTTGGCAACTTAGGATTTTGTGAAATAAATTATGGTGGATGTATTAGGCAATTTTAGAAGTTTTGTAGTAGATCTACAGCTAGAAATTTGTGGATTTTTGGATATTATTGTTGTTAATATGTGTTGTGAATTTGAGCTGAATTTAAAGATTTAGTTTTACGTAATTGAGGTTTAAGTAGGCCAAGGTCTTGGAAATTAAGTTTTTAGGGTCAATTAGGGTTTTTGAGATCTTGAGCAATCTGCCAGTTGAATTGGAGTAATTTTTATTTGTATGAATAATAGACTTGTTTTGCTATACACATGAGTAATTTGAGACTGATTGAATGGTAAAAATGGAAGAAATCAGCATTGGAAGATCAGCATCAAGGTTGGAGAAGGAGGCCGAACAACACCCAAGAAGTTTTTGGGATTTTTCTCTCATTTGGTAAGTTTGATTTCCTTCAAGTTTGTTTTGCTTGTTGTTGACTAAAAGATTGAAAGGTATACAAAGTTTTAAGTAAGATCAACGATCTAATCAACAGATATTGAGGTTCTAATTTTGCCTAGGATTTATTTGAATTGGTTAGAATTTGGTTTAAGACTTGATTAGGGTTTGATTTAGGATTTAGGATTTACTTAGGATTTGATTTAGGATTTAGGATTTGCTTAGGATTTGATTTAGGATTTAGGATTTAGGATTTGGCTTAGGGTTTGACTAGGATTTGGCCAAGGTTTGACTTAGAATTTGACTTAGGATTTGATTTAGGTTTTGACCACGGATTGATTTAGGGTTTGATTTAGGGTTTGACTAGGGTTTGATCAAGGTTTGACCAGGGTTTGATTTAGAGTTTGACTTAGGGTTTGATTTAGGTTTTGACCAAGGATTGACTTAGGATTTGACATAGGATTGGACTAGGATTTGACCAGGGTTTGACTCAAGGTTTGATTTAGGTTTTGACTAGGGTTTGAACTAGGATTTGAATAAAATATGACTTAGGGTTTTAAGATTCTATTTTTAGTATTTTCTAAATTTAGTATTTTATATATTATTTTCTATTATGATTAATGTATGATTCATTTACTCTTCTTTTGTAATTGCTTAAAAATTGGATCAAAGTTTGATTAGTATTGTTAAGATTTAATAGAAGTTGTTTAGGATTCTATTAGAGTTATTAGGATCTTGTTGTTGTGTATTTCCTTTTTGTCTTCTATAGCCAGGTGTCTAAAGCATTTTCGAGCAAAATTACACGTATTACGACAACAGTCGTTTGGTACTCGAAAAACTACACATTCAAGGACTCTATGCCAAGTTAAAGAAGTGCTTATTTCACCGAACTGAGATGGAATTTTTAGGATTCATTGCAACTACAGAAGGCTTGAAGATGAATCCTAAGAAGGTGGAAGCAATTGTGTCTTGGGAAGTTCCAAAGACGGTTAGAGACGTATAATATTTTCTTGACTTTGCTAACTTCTATCGGATCTTTATCAAGAATTATTCTCAAGTTGTTGCTCCACTCACTCGATTAACATATAAGGATAAGTTGGAATGGAGACCTCTAGCGGAAAAAGCATTTCAAAATCTTAAAACAGCATTTACTACGACTCCAATCTTGGTACATCCAAACTTTGCAAAAGCTTTCTATTTGGAAACCGATGCTTTGGATTTTGCTTTAGGAGCCGTACTTTCGCAAATGGGCATCAACAATAAGCTTCATCTGGTTGCATTCTATTCACAAAAGTTTTCTGCAGTTGAGATCAACTACAAGATTCATGATAAGGAACTCCTTGCTATAGTGGATTCTTTCCAAGAGCGGCGTCACTTCCTCGAAGGAGCTACGCATCCGGTGACCGTATATACGGTCACAAGAATCTGGAGTATTTCATGTTTGCTCACGTTCTAAACCATCGTCAAGCTCGATGGAATATGTCGCTATCTAGATTTGACTTTGTTATTACTTATCGGCTTGGAAAGCAGCAAGGACTATCTGATACCTTATCAAGAAGATCATATCTTACGCCAAAGGTTGGAGAAGCAGCACTTGATCAACAGTGTATGACATTATTAAAGCCAGAGCAATTCAAGATTTGTGCTGCTGTGGTGCCAATTGATGCTGACTTCCTCAACCAGGTACGTGCTGCAACCATTAAAGAATCAATAGTCCTTGATATCAAGCAACATATCAATGATGACAAGTTCAAGGTTGAAGAAGATCTCTTATACTTTGAGGAGCGGCTGTATATCCCAAAAGGGCCAGCACAACTTCGAGTCCTTCAATCTCGTCATGACTTTCCAACTGCGGGACATTTTAGATTCAATAAGACCTTGAAACTCGTTTTCCGAGATTTTTGAAGGCTCCAAATGTGGAAGGATGTGAAAAATTTCGTCCTCTCTTGTGACATTTATTCAAGATCCAAGAATCCTCGACATCGCCCTTATGGACTTCTACAGCCATTGCCTATTCCGTGTCGTCCATGGTCTTCAATTTCCATGGACTTTATTACAAATCTACTGCCATCGAATTCATTTGACAACATCTCTGTTATGGTGGATCAACTTACAAAGATGGCACATTTTATCTCTTGCAAGAAGACATTGTCAAGCGAAGACATAGCAAGGCTCCTCCTTGATAATGTGAATCGATATCATGGTCTACCAGATGATATCATGTCGGATCGAGGAACCCAATTTGTATCAAAGTTTTAGAGATCTTTTTTTAAAATATTGAAGGAGGATATCAAGCTTTCTTTGGCATTCCATCCTCAAACTCACGGCCAAATGGAACAGGTGAATCAAGTTTTAGAACAGTATTTACGATGCAGCATCAACTATCAGCAAGATGATTGGATTACATATCTACCACTAGCCAAGTTTGCATATAACAGCACCCTTCATGGGTCGACTCAAAAAACACCATTCTTTTCCAATTATGGATACTATCCAAAGCTTGATTTATTGAGTCCGCGAGCGAATAACAACCTAGAAGCTGAAGGAATGGTGCAGTAGCTATCGAAGCTTCAAACCACATTGAAGCTTCAATTGCAAATTGCCCAAGAGTCTTACAAAGCATCCGCGGATAAATTTCAGAATCAGGTACCTAATTTCAAGATTGGAGATAAAATATGGTTGCTTCGACAGAATATTAAGACCAAGCGGCCATGTGATAAGTTGGACTACCGGAGATTGGGACCATTTATTATCCAGAAGCACATCAATCCTGTGGCGTACCGCTTAGATTTACCAACTGCTATGAAGGTACACCTTGTCTTTCATGTTTCTCTGTTAGAGCCTTATTGAGAATCGTCTTTTCTTGGAAGAGTGCAATGTCCGCCACCTAGTATAGAAATTGAAAACAACGAAGAATATGAGGTGGAAAAGATATTAGATTCACGGCGAAGATGGAATAAATTAGAATACTTTGTGCATTGGAGCGGCTACGATATTAATGAAAGAACATGAGAACCGGCCAAAAATCTTGCCAATGCGTCACAAAAGGTACGGGAATTCCATCAACGATATCCTAATAAATCAAAAATTCGTCATTAACGAAGCGTGAAGATGAAGCCTTTTCTGGAGAAATGAATAGAAAAAGGATCTAGGTCTTATCAAAACATAACTTGTTGTATTTCGTAGTATCAAGATATCTAATATCAAGGTGTATTTAGATATGGCTAGTGAGAATGTAGATACTGTACTAGTGATACCATCTCAACCGAGTAGCTCATGGCGTCGACCTCGAGATGAAGAATTAGAAGAGCCAAGAAGATGTCAAAGAATACCAAGGAGCAGGTCACTTGTAATTGTCTTTGAAGTTGAACTAGCTCATGTAAGTAGTGGCAAAGCGATATTTTCACGTCGTTTCCACAATGAAGATGCAAAAGTTCAAGCATGGTCTCAAGTAGAAGGTATTGGTCATTATCGGTGGCTACAAGGACCCATGAATCATCTGCCTCATGAACAACAGTTGGAATATATTGCAGAGACTATGCGACAAATGTTTGATTTCCTACGTTTGTGAGTATACATCTCAAATAGCTTCTCAGAGACCTCGAAGCTAGAGGAGGAGGTGATGTCAAGGACATACTTATTAGAACCTTCTAGAATATTTTAGAAGTTTCCTAGAACTCTCTAAAACCTTCCAGAGCCTTCTAACAACTTCCTAATTGGTAGAAGTTGCTTGAGAAGCTTCTTAGTTAGTAGAAGTTACTTGAGAAGCTCCCTAGTTGATGGAAGTTGCTTAAGAAGCTTCTTAGTTGGTGGAAGTTGCTTGAGAAGCTCCCTAGTTAGAGGAAGCTGCTTGAGAAGCTTCTTAGATAGGAGTATATATTGGTGTCGAGGGTGAAGAGTTCTTCAGTCTCAACAACACATCTCTTGGAGCTCTAGCTCACCTCTTTGGTGTTGTTTTTGTATTCATCTGATTAATCCAGTTCGTGTCGATTCTTCTTGAACTTCTTGTTTAGACTTCAAGTCTATATTTTGTGTGCGTGACACCAAATTATTCTAAATCAATGCCCAAAGAAATCTTCTAAAGTCTCTTCACAAATTCGACTCTCTAATTTGCCGCAAAAATTTCTAATTATTGTAAGCACATGGTTTTGTGTCTTAAGGTTTGATTTTGATTTAGATTCACAATTGGTATCATGGACATACTTTAAGCCATTACTAGAACTTTTTATAGTCTTTTAAAATCTTTTATAGCTTTCTAAAATCTTTTAGAATCTTCTTTAGTTTTTAAAAATCCTCTAGAATCTTCTTCAACCTTCCAAAATCTCCCGTAGACTTTTTAGAATCTTTCAAAAACTTCCTCAAGCTTCTAAAATATTCTAAGATACTTTTAGAAAGACTAATAGGACATAAGGCCTCATAGTATAAATAAGAGGCAAGACTGAGGAGCTTCTCAGTCTTGCCAATACAAGTCTTGGAGCAATTTAGAATATTGCCTTGTTTTTGATATTAATCCAGTTTCTTATTTTTGATCTAATTCTTATTTCTGTCCATCTACTTCTTTGTTCTTGAAGTTATTCTCGTTCTGAATTCTTCTCCTTGGTTCTTGGCTATTCTACTAATTAACATCCTTGACAGTTCGACAAAACTAACTTACATAATCATATCAGAGCTTAGATCTCTTGATAGAGAGTAGATTATTCCTCTTCAAGATACTATTGCATTCTAAAAGAGTGCGGACTACCCCCCTCTAGATTGATACGCTTACTTGTTGTAATTGATTTTTCTTCGGAAAGAGTGAATTATCTCTTTTTTAAGATATATCACTACATTTTAGAGGTTGTGGATTACCTTCCTTTAAATTAACTATCTAAAAATATTCTTTTTAGTATAAAAAATACTAACGGCTTATCGATTTTTTTTTTTAAAGATGGAAATAGATCAGGTTAATAGAGGTGCATCCTCATAAATAGAGAATAGAGTGGCAAGTCTTATAGATCTTCAAGCCCTATTGGATACGATACAAGAAGAAATGACATTCTTCCACAATCCAAAAAAAAAAACCACAAATTGAGCAAGTATCTGAAGAAACTAAGCAAGAGATTCATAACTTGTAATAGGAGATTATTTGATTAAGAGAAGCAAGCGGTAGACAAACTATGCACACAACTTCTCTAGAAGTTCCAAAGATTGTCATAAAAGAGCCAAAATCTAATATGTTTGATAAGTTTGATGGAAGAAGATCCAACTTTCGAGGATTTATACAACAAGTGTGACTTTATTTACGACTATATTCTTCTTATTATCTAAATGGGTTTACTCAAGTTGCTTTTGTGGACACCTTTTTATCAAGAAGTACTCGATTAAAGTTTATATCATTGTTGAAAAAGAATTATCCAATCTTATATAATTTAGAAGCTTTTATGAAAAGATTTACTACTATATTTAAAGACAGTGATCAAAAAAAGGTGGCAGAAAGGAAGATCCAAAATCTACAACAAGGGCAACATTTAGCTACGATTTATGCCGTAAAATTTTAACAACTTACTTGTGATCTTGATTGGAATGATAAGGCTTATATGACTCGATTTTGTTATGGCCTAAAAGATGATGTAAAGAATTTATTGATTACAATGTCAAGAATTGAAAGCTTAGAGGAACTCATAGCTTAAGCTATTACTTGTGACAATTGCCTATTTGAACTACAACAAGAAAGGCGATCAATTTTCAACAATACCTATTAAGGTACGATTGCTACATCTTCAAGAGTATTGGAAAAGCCATTAACATATACTAAACTTATATAGATTGATGCAATTCAATTCAAGCCATTAACACCAGCAGAAAAGACTAGGTATCGGTAAAAAAATTTATACCTATATTGTAGAAGATCCAATCACAAAGCAGCAAATTGTCCAAATAAGTCTAGAGAATTCAAAGCACGAGGTATAATATCCAAATTAGAAAGGTTGGAAAACAAAGGCGTCCAACCACAATAGGGACCTTGCGGTTCGACACCCCAAAATCTAAAGCACAAAAAAAAAATCTCTTTTTATCTCTGAATCTAACATCTTGTTTTATACTTCATGTGTATATAAGAACCTTGAAACAAGAAAAAGTCCTTTTAGATATTAGAACCTCAACATGCGTTATGAATAAGGATTTTGTAACTAGGCATAATCTACTACTTGTAAAGAAAACCCATCTTGCATCCGTTGAAGTCATTGATGGATAAAACCTTGCATCAAGAGATGTTGTCAAAGAAATCCAACCATTGGAAGCGATACTAGGAGATCAAATATGACAAATTATTTTCAACATCATTAGATGTCCGATAAATTCTATTGTCATTGGACTTCCTTGTTTTGAGCTACATAATCTTGATATTGATTGGAATATATAAAAGATTTCTTCAAGATCCACACATCAAAAAAAAAAAAAGAGGTACTGCTCTATTCCTTAAAGCTAAAGCATTTATGTAAGCAGCAAAAAAAAGAGATGCATTTGCATTGTATGCTATCCCAATGAAAGATCCAACGGTGTCGTGGCAAAATTCCACTTCGGGTAGACCCAAGGTCCCTCTTTAAAATCAAGTTAGATCCAATATGCACAAACTTTCTTAAATTTCTCTTTTATAGTCACAAAACCATATATATAATAAATCAACAAACTAGAAGCTTAAAAATTTATAAATCAAAATCCAATTGTTTAAATAAGTTCAAGCTTTGGAAGCATAGAGTTCACTTCTTTAGTCATCTTTACAAAAATTCTCAATCATAAATTCATTACCGATCAGTAGATACCATCAAATATATTAGCAAGTAATTTTATAAGTAAAAACCAAACCAGAAACTTGAAAATTCATAATTTGAGATCTAGCCATTCAAATAAGCTCAAAATTTGAGAAAACATACCTCATACCTTTGATCTTTGTTACATAAGTTTTAAGCTATAAATTCATTGCCGATCGTTAGATATCACCAAATCCTTGGCAAATACTTTTGAAAGTCAAATCTCAACTAGAGACTTAAAAATTCGTAATTTAAGATCCAACTATTCAAATAAGCTCAATTTTTGGGAAAACATGATTCATACCTTTGATCTTTGTCACATAAATTTTGAGCTATGAATTCATTGCCGATCGATAGATATCACTAAATCCTTGGCAGATACTTTTAAAAGTCAAATCTCAATCAGAGACTTAAAAATTCGTAATTTAAGATCTAGTTGTTCAAATAAGCTCAAATTTTGGAAAAAGATGACTTATATCTTTGATCTTTGTTACATAAATTTTGAGCTATGAATTCTTTGCCAATCATTAGATATCACCAAATCCTTGGCAAGTACTTTTGAAAGTCAAAACCCTAGATACCTGAGAACAAAATTTGCCATTACATTTCTAATCAAAGTCTCAATTGATATGAGATTCTAGACATAGACTCTTTATAACATAAGTGATATGTACACCAAAAATGAGCTTCAAATTCATCTTGAAATTCAAGTTCTAGCTTAAAGCAAACCCTTCTATTTATCTAACTTCTTCAAAAATCCAATTTAGTTTGCTGGTTTTAACTAGCCATATCTCACTCATTCTAGAATCATTTCTATCAATTCTTAGATGTGAAATGTATAACTTGAAGTTTGGTTTCTAATCCACTTTCTTGATTTCTTGCTAGTATCTTAAAACTCCTAATATACCCGGAAAAGTGATAGTAGGTGTCATATTAGTAGCCTAAGTTCAAACAAGCATATCTCTCTCATCAAAGCTCCGAATCATACGTTTCTACCACCTAAACTCATGCCAAGAAGAAGCTCTCTCTGAATACTCTTCTAGATTTGCCAAAAAACCCTGTCTTCTTCTCTTCCAAGCCCGTCAAAGAAGTCAAGGCCAAGGTCTTCAAAGTCCAAGTCAACAATTAATAGTTTAAAGTTATAAAAATCCCAATTCTAATCCTCCAAGTTAGTACTATTAATGGCAGTCGACTATTGACATCCAAACCTCTATTTATCTTTGATAAAATCCTAAATTCAACTTCAAAGTCAAAACTCCTTATATCTACAAATATAATCCCGAATCTACTAAAATCTAAGATTGGAAAAAAGATAAAAGAAATAAAAGAAGTTTTCAAGGCTAAATCAAAGTTAAAGTTAAGATTAAAGATAAAATAAAATTTTAGCCAAAGAAAAAGAAAGAAAGTGAGAAATTTTTCCTAAACTATATAAAAACTTAGATTGGTAAGAAGAAAGAAAGAACTTAATAAAATTTTAAAGAAAAGATAGTTAAGTTAGGTTTCTATATATGAATGTATTTACTTCACGACAACGGAACAATTGAAGTAGGATACTTCTAGTCAATATTATCACATGGAAGACGTATTTGAAAAGAAAAAAAACTAACATATTATCCAAACATCGTCTTTATGATTGTGCAATCATATTACAAGATGGAGCTCAACCTCTATTTGGTCTAATTTACAATCTGTCACAAATAGAGCTTATAACCTTGCAAAAATATATTGATGAAAATTTAGCCAAGAATTTTATTCGACATTCAAAATCACCTGCTGGAGCTCTTATATTATTTGTGAAAAAGAAGGATGGTTCGTTACGTATGTGTGTTGACTATCAAGGTCTGAACAAAGTAACTATAAAAAAATTGCTATCCATTACCATTAATCTCAGGATTATTGGAACAATTAGAACAAACAAAGATTTTTACAAAGATTGATTTGAGAGGTGCCTACAACCTAGTCAAGATTAAAGAAAGAGATCAATGGAAGACAGCATTCCGTATAAGATATGGACATTTTGAGTACAATGTTATGTCTTTTGGACTTACAAATGCATCTGTAATCTTCCAACATATGATAAATGATATCTTACGAGAATACTTAGATGACTTTGTAGTCATCTACTTGGACTATATCTTGATCTTTTCTAAGAATGAATAAGAGCATGAATATCATGTACAGAAGATATTAGAGAAACTACAAGAAAGTGGATTATATGCCAAATTGGAGAATTGCTCTTTCCACCAACTATCAATCAAATTTTTGGAATATATGACTTCAAAAAATGAGATTTCCATGGATCCAAAGAAGATACAAGCTGTTATGGAGTGGAAACAACTGTCATCAATTAAAAATGTACAATGTTTCTTAGGATTTACAAATTTCTACAGAATCTTCATCAAAGATTATTTGAAGATTGTAGCCCTATTAACATGACTCACAAACAAGGACAAATTTATTTGGAATGATAAGGCTGAAGAAGCATTTAAGAAGTTAAAAGAATCTTTCACTTTTGCTCCTATACTTGTCTACGCAGATCCAACAAAATCATTCATTCTGGAAATGGTGTCGTGTTGCAGCACGTTTATATAGTGAAAGGTATAGATAAGAGCAATTTATATTTAATACTTGATTATCTTAGTTCAATAGGAACTTAAGATACTTAAGAAAAGAATTATGGAAGCCTCTTAGATTATTTTCTTGTTTTAATAGCTAACAGATAAAAGTTAGTTGTTAAAGTTTTCTTCTAGGCTATACAAACTCTTTTACTGATTTTGAAAAGCCATAAGTTAATTAGAATAGGATAGAAAAGGAAAATAGTTATTATGGTTGGTATTAGGATTAAGTTGAAAATAGGATTTAACTTAAAAATCCTTAAATTTAGTTGAATTGATATCCAAGGAAAGACCGAATATGAGACAGGGTCGAAATCAGACCTCTAGGGACAAAAACGACCGCCGAAGGTAAGAAAGAGGGACATTCAAAGATCGGCAATTAGGATTGGATAGCTAGCTTGAAAGGATTTCTAGAAGCATTTAGCTTGCAACCATAGGGTTTTGTAGGACTTAGCAATCGCTATTCAAAGTTAGGGTTTGTATTGGTAATTTGGATTTTTATATAAGACAATGATGGCTTGCATTGTTGAGTGATTCGTAAAATCTGTGAAGCATCTATAGTTCAAAATTTGATATTGTCTAGATTGTTGGGTGTGCTAAGTGTATACAAAGTTTTGTGTTAATCTAGTGATGCAATCAAGAGATATTTGAGTTTTGATACAAAGGGTTGTCGGAAGTTGGCAGTTTAGGGTTGGATAGGATTTCTATGATAACTAAAGATCCACTAATTGGATCAATGTAATTTTTGGTATGCTAATAGAAGACTTATAGGTTGAGCTACACACCAAGTTTGAGCTGAAGTTAACGGTGAAAGAAGGAGAAATCACCACTATAATTTCTGCATCAATCTTCAAGTTGGCGGCTGAGCGTCATTAGTGTGCTTTTTGGGCGTTTTCTTGCAATCTATTCGTTGGATCGGACTAAGTTTTTTTGAGCATGTAAAAGGCTTATACCAGCATGTGTGTGCAAAATTTCACACTAAATGGACGGTTCGATTAAAAATTATAGCTTGTTGAAGCTCACTAATTAGGGTTAGGACTTATAAACAAAAATAAAAATTGCTTAATTATAAAGGAAATAAGATAATTGGGATATACGTAAGATTGATTTTACTAAGAGGAGTGTTTTTAAACACTTTTGAATTGAAGCTCGAATTATATTCCTTATATATGGGTGAAACCTATTAGGATTTCTTGAGTATTTGTAAACAATACTTTACCTTCTACAGCCAAGTGCCCGGTGCATTACCAATCGAGACAACACGTAATATGACAACGGATGCGTCAGATTTTGCACTAGGATCTATACTCTCTCAAATTGGTGATGATGGTCAACTACATCTAGTAGCATTTTGCTCTCAAAAGTTTTTAGTTGCAGAGATCAATTACAAGATCCATCATAAAGAATTATTGGCAATTGTTGATGCTTTTGAAGAATGACGCCATTTATTGGAAGGGGCTCAACACAAGATCATGGTATATATCGACCATAAAAACTTGGAATATTTTATGAATGCTCAAGTTGTAAATCATTGACAAGCAAGATAGAGCATGTCATTATCTTGATTTGATTTTGTGATTACATATCGTCCAGAAAAACTTCAAGGAAAATCAGATGCCCTTTCTTGACAATCATATCCTACACCAAGAATAGGAGATATTGTATTGGATCAACAAAAATCAATCATATTGAAGTCATTGAATTTGCAGTTAAAGACATTGACAATATCTGCATATATAGATACAACTCTCAAGATGAAAATCCAGAAAGCAATGAAGACAAATCTATTTATGAAGAACATCTAACAACATTTAAAAAATACACATGTGGAAGAAAATAATAATTTCAAATTGGAAGATGGATTGTTATATTTCAAAAATCTCCTATATGTTCTTCTAGAACCTACAAGACTTCAAATTCTTCAAGCTCAATATGACCTTCCAGCAGTCGAACACTTTGGCTTCAATAAGACCTTGGAATTGATATCAAGAGACTATTAGTGGCCTCAAATGTGGAAAATGGTGAAAGAATTCATTCAATCATGCAAAATTTGTGCGTGAACAAAGATTCCAAGACACCAATCATATGAACTTCTACAACCCCTTCCACTTCCTAAGGGCCCATGGCAATCCTTATCTATGGATTTTATTACAGACCTCCCAATTTCGAATGGAAAAGATTCAATTTTTGTGGTGGTAGACCATCTTATCAAAATGGCATACTTCATCTTGTATAACAAAATTATTTTTGGAAAGAAAATAGCCAAGCTTTTTATTGATAATATTTATCGAATACATGGCCTTTCAATTGATATTATTTTAGATCAAAAACCACAATTTGTATCAAATTTTTGGAGAGGATTATTTTAGCTTTTAAAAGTCAAGATCAACCTCTCATCTGCTTATTATCTTCAAACTAAAATTCAAACAAAACAAGTGAATTAGATCTTGAAACAATATCTTTGTTGCAATATAAATTACTAACAAGATGATTGGACGGACTTTCTACCATTGGTTGAGGTTGCATATAATAACTGTGAACATTTTTCAACAAAGCAAACTCCATTCTTCTCAAACTATAGATACCACCTTAGAGCAAATCCATTCCAAATTGAAGATGTGAGAAGCCCTGCTATAGAAAGTCAAGCTACCTATTTAAAAACCATCCATGAAGAACTGAAATTTCAACTACAAATAGTCTAAGATTGATATAAAGACTATGCAAACATTCATCGTAAGAACCAACTAAATTTCAAAGTAGGAGATCATGTCTAGTTACTTCAACGAAATATACAAATAAATTGACCATTAGAAAAATTAGACTATCAAAGACTTGGATCTTTTACAATTCTACACCAAGTAAATCCAATAAATTTTTGTCTCGAACTACCAAATAGCATGCATATTCATCCAGTCTTTCATCTTGTGGTTCCACTACCATGTGAAAAAATTATACATGTATATTTAATATATAATTTATTATACAATTAAGTGAAAGCTATAATAATAAGTTTTATTGGTTATATGATATGGTTAGGTTGTTAGTTTAGAAAGGATCCATTAAAAAGAATCTTATTGAGATTTATACAACCTTATTTCTTCTTTTGATAGTAATTTTGAGGTTGATTTTATATTGATAGTAACTTTTATATATCTAAAGTCACATTTGTTAAACATTAGTGATCCTTAAGATCTTATTTATTTCTTTTATTTGATATCTAGAATACATATTATATAAATCTTATAAGAAAAAAGATTTGAAAGAGATTTTTAGTATGAAAGGAGAAAGCTAGGCCTTCTATGTGGATGAATGGAGATAGATGATAGAAGTCTCTATTCCTTTTGGCCAAAAATCATGCCCAATGGGCTTTAAGGAGGTTGCTTGAGGATTTATTAGCGATTAGGGTTATTTTTTCAGAAGGAGTTGAATATTAGAGGCTAGGGATAGCAAATTTGAATTTTTGGATATGGTTTTGGTACAAATCTTGTATGATTTGGACTTTTTATGAAAGAGATATAGGTGCTCAAAATTAAGGTGTTAATTTTGGACCTATTGTCACTCTTTTCGATATAACTTGCGCATATAGAGAGCAATCAAGAATCAGCGATTGGGATTGGAGAAAGCACTTTCTTGGCTATACTTTATATATACAACTTGATGAATTCCAAGGTGGAATAAAAGAGTTATTGGGAGTTGAAATTAGTGCTTATAAGCTAAGGGCAGTAAGTGACTGTGCTTAACTAGTGGTTATATTTTGAACTATATCTTAGGCAATTTGATAGATTTTTGGCTCAAAATTTTCAAGAGTGTATATATTTATGTCACAAGACTATGTGCAAAAATTTTGTAGCATTAAGATTTTGGGTTTTTGAGATATAAAGAAAATAATACTCAGGTACCTATGAACTAGGATTTTAAGTACCTGCTAGGGATTTTGAGATTTTGGACGATCAAAAATGAATTTATAGTTGATTCTTTTTTGTAATGAAGCTTAAGAAGATTGTCTACACTTTCAAGAAAGTTTTATAGAAACTAAATACTTGGATCAAGAGTTATTGGATTCTAAAGATCATGAAGAAATAAATCCTTGTGGGTGAATAAAGTTTTGAAGAGTTTTTGTGGAAATTTGAACCTTTTTTGTACAAATTTACTTGAATATAGGAGGAGATATATATATAACTTATCTTTTATAATATTATTTGTCTTTTTTATTGAAGACAAATTACTTATTGGATTTTTGCCATCAAATTTAAAGTAAACTCTCCACAGCGAGGTATCCAGTATATTCCCAGATAGAAGTTCGCGCCAAACGACAACGTACAAGATATAGACAATTGGAATATTTCATCCATTAGAAGGGCTATGGAGTTAGCAAAAGAATATGGAAACCCTCAGATAATCTTAAGAATGCACCTAAAAAAGTTTTCCAATTTCATCAATAATATCCTAAAAAACCTAGATTCAATAGTCATTGAAGATTTTGTGGACAATAATATCTCTTGGCTTCTAAATGACGCTTCCTATTAACAACAAAAGACCAATATAAAAAGGGGAGAACCACGCCAAGACTTGTACTTGTATTTTTTTTATAATAAAATAGATCTTGCTAGAAGCTTATTAGTTATCATGTCAAATCTTTGTGTTTCAAGGAAATTGCAGGAACAAGAGTCAATAGACTCTTTTGCCATATAAGCGGCTGGAGAATCATTGTAACTTTCATAATTTGCTAGGTTTGAAGAACATGGATAAGATAAAGAAGGAGTATTCCAACATCAAATAAGGCCACGCTTGGAGTCCTTAGAAATACGGCCTTATTACAAAAATCTTGATTTAAATGCCCGAGCTTTAGTAATACTCCTCAAAGTTGAAAGGGTGATTTCAAGTAGACGAGAAATTATGTTCGGAGGATGTTTTGAAAGTAGCAACGAAGAGCAAATTCTTAGATGGGATGTTGGTCTAACAAAGATTATATCTAGAGGTCATCAACACCATCTCAAAGGTCCTCTTGAATCAATAACCAACAAATAAAAGAGGGAATATGTTGCTTCTTTACTCTGACGAATTCTAAAATTTTTACACATGTGATTTGATCATCAAATTACTTTGACTCCTCGTGAAACTCATCGCTAGAAGAGAAGGTGATGTCATGGACATACTTTAAGCCACCACTAGAACTTTTGTAGTCTTTTAGAATCTTTTATAGCTTTTTAGAATCTTTTAGAATCTTTTAGAACCTTCTAGAATCTTCTTTAGTCTTTAAAAATCTTCTAGAATCTTTTTCAACCTTCCAGAACCTCCCGTAGACTTTTTAGAATCTTTCAAAATCTTCCTCAAGCTTCTAAAATATTCTAAGATACTCTTAGGACCCTCTAGAATCTTCTTTAACCTTTCAAGACCTCCCATAGGTTCTTTAGAATATTGTAAAATCTTCCTCAAGCTTCTAAAATATTCTAAGATACTCTTAGAAAGATCAATAGGACATAAGGCCTCATATTATAAATAAGAGGCAAGACTGAGGAGCTTCTCAATCTTGCCAATACAAGTCTTGGAGCAATTTAGAATATTGCCTTGTTCTTGATATTAATCTAGTTTCTTATTTTTGATCTAGTTCTTGTTCTTGTCTATCCAGTTCTATGTTCTTGAAGTTATTCTGGTTTTGAATTCTTCTCCTTCGTTCTTGGTTAACTTGCTATCTTACATCCCTGATAATTGGTATCGTATTGTAATACGTTTATATGATAAAAATATAAATAAGAATGATTTTTTAATTAATATTCAATTATCTTATTTCAATAGGAACTCAAGATACTTAAAAAAGGTTTTATGAAAGCCTCTTAGATTTTTTTTCTTATCTTTATAGCTAATAGATAAAAATTAATTATTAATTTTTCCTTCTAGGTTATAAAAATTCTTTTATTATTTTTAAAAAGCCATAAATTAATAAAAATAGGATAGAGGAGATAAATAATTAGTATAATTAATATTAGGATTAAATTGAAGATAGGGTCAAGTTTAAAAATCCTTAGAATAGTTTGAATTGATATCCAAGGTCGACTATTTACAGGACAGGGTCAAAATCAAACCTCTATCCACAAAAATGGCTACTAAGGGCAAAGTATTGAGGCATTTGAAGATTGGCAACTAAGATTTGAAAGCTAGCTTTAAGTTCATTCCAAAAGCATAAGACTTATTTTTTTAGATTTTGGAAGGACTTTGCAATCATTGTTAAAAATCAAGGTTTATGTTGGTGATTTGAATTTTATGCAATAAAATTAGGGCTAGCATTCTTGACTACTGTGTAAAATTGGTGTAATATCTATGGTTGAAAATTTCTAAGTATATGGTTGATTAGATGTGCTAAAATATGTGAATTTTTTTGATAATCTAATAGTGAAATTAATAGATATTCGATCTTTAATACAAAGAGGTACCAAAAATTGGCAGTTTAGGATTATTTAGGATTTTTGTAACATCTAGAGATCTATTAGTCAAAATAAGGTGAAATTTAGCATAGTATTAGAAGATTTAGAGATCAAGCTATACACCAATTTTGAACTGAAGTTAAGAATTGGAGAAGGAAAAATTGCTATTGGAACATTTGCATCAACTTTCAAGTTGGTGGCCGAGTGATATTAGTGCAAGTTTTGAATGTTTTTCACAATTTGTAAGTTGGATTAGACTAAAAATTTTGAACATATAAAAAACTTGTAGTAACTATTGTATGCTGAATTTTTCATCAAGTGGATGGTTAGATTAAAAATTACAACTTATTGAAGCTCATTGATTAGGATTAGGTCTTGCAAAGAAAAATTAAAATTGCCTAATTACAAAAGTAATAAGGCAATTGGAGTTTTTGTGTAGTTGAGATTATTAAAAAGAATATTTTTGAGTATTTTGTATTAGCTTTAAGCACTTTTGAATTGAAATTCAACTTGCATTCTTTTTATATGGATGAAACCTATTAGGATTTCTTGTACATTTATAAACTACAACTTCACCTTTGATAGCTAGGCGCTTGGTGCATTTTTAAATAAGATAAAATATAATATGACACCAATCCTTTCCAAGTATCAATTCTTGAAATTTTGAGGTAAATTTTACTATAATCTATTCATAATTTTTTTTTAAAGATGCCTATATCAATTATTTATCTTATTTATTTTGACTTGGCTCATTTACGCCCTTACAAAGTAAATAGTAGTCTCTTCTATAAGAAGGCAATATTAGCATTTTTAAAATTTTACTACCTCTTTGTCTATTAGTTATATTTATAAGATAAATTTCTAAAATATTTTTATTTGAATTCTTATATAATATAATTATTCCTTTTTTCTTTTATCTAATGGTCATATTATTACACAATAATGGTGGCAGTTGTATTTTTCTTAATATGCTTGGTTCTTTATAAGATTTCAAAAAAAGTGTGTAAAAAATAAAATGTACCTTTATAAATGCTGATAGTTTCAATTAGTAAGTAATAAAATTAATTTATTTTTAAATAAAAAATGGTCCCAACCTTCAATAGTCCAATTTATGAAATGGTGGAATAGTCTTTATATCATGTTGAAGCAACCATAATTTAGTACTAACTTAATATAGAGATTTTTCTTTCTTCTATGCATCAACTAATTTTTAAGAGAATACTTGAGCTTCTTCCAATTGAAGTTTTAAGATAGCTTAGATATTAGCTATTCAACTTATAAAGTCATTTGTAATTAGATTTTTATATTTAATAATAGATAAAATATCTAATTTTGAATGATAGCTATGATTAGAATAAGATAGAATTTATTGAATAGATGCATGAACCATGTTGTTGTAAACAAACTCGGCTAGAAATAAATAAGATGTCTAATTATCTTGTTGATAATTAATGATATATCTTAAATATTGCTTTAAGATTTAGTTGACTCACTCCATTTGGCCATTGATTTATAGATAAAATATTGAAAAAAGCTTGATATCTTTTCAAAGAATCTCAAAAAGTGACTTCTAAAATTTAGATACAAACTATAGTTTATGATTTGATTTAATATCATTTAACAATCCATAGTATTAATAGATATTATCAATGAAGAGTTTGGTCATTTTTCCCCAATAATGATCTTCTTGCAAAAGACAAAATATGCCATCTTGATGAATTGGTTGACAATTATATATATGTCATCAAAAAAATTTGATGGTAAGAGGTTTAAGATGAAGTCTATAGATATAGAAGACCATACTTGCTTCAAACTTAGTAGCAGTTGAAAAAATCCATGTATGTGATAATAAAGATTCTTTGATCTAGAACATGTGTCATATGAGAAGATAAATTCTTTGGCAATTTTTTACATTTGAGGCCACTAAAAATCTCTAGATATGAATTCCAATATCTTGTTGAATCCAAAATGTTTCCTAATTGAAAATTCATAATGTGTTTGGAAAACACAAAGGTATAATGGCTCTTATATAATATACAAATATTCTTTAAAATAAAAGAAAATTTTAAATTTATTCAAATTATTATGGATATTTATAGAATAATATTTAATTTAAAAAATAAAAAGATTCATCATCAAAGTTGCATGAATTTCATTAAAAAACAAAGAATCTATTAGAATTGATACAATAGTTGCTCAAATAAAAAATTTCTTGAGTTTGAAGAGTATTATCCATTGTTAGTTGTATATTACTTCTTCTTCTTTTGGCACAAGGTATGATTGCTTTGATAAAATATTTGACAATCCTTGTTACTTTCCAGATTGATATAAAATATATAATATTAAAGTCAAAATAAGATAACAACATGCTTTAACAAGCTTGATGACAATTTAAAATACATTGTCATTTGGTGTGATTTTTAATCTGAAAATATATTTAGAACTTAGCTATAGAGAATTTATTTGTAACTTATTGGCAAGATTCTAATAAATTATTTGTCCTCAATAAGAAGGACAAATGAATATAATAATATTAAAAAAAAAATTATATTAATAAAATTCTTTTATATTTAAATAGATTTATATATAAGATTTTTCAATGGCATGTATAAAATCTTTAATACCTTTTTTATATAAAATCACAATTGACCAATTATTGACAAGATCATGAATTTTCTTAGAAGTTATTGATTGTCTGATATCTCAAAAATCCTAGCAAGTGCTTAAAACCCTAGTTTATAGACAATTGAGCATTATTACCTTCATATCTCAAAAATCCAAAATCCTAATGCCACAAACTTTTTGTATATAGTTTTGTAATATAAAAATACACTTTTAAAAATTTTGAGCCAAAACCTTGTCAAATTATTTAAAATATAGCTTAAAATATAACTACTAATTAAGCGGGTTACTTACTATCTTTAGATTATAAGTACTAACTTTAACTTTCAATATCTCTACTATCTTAGCTTAGAATTTATCAAGCCACATATGTAAAATATAGCCAAAAAGTGTTCTTTGTAATTCCAATTGGCAATCTTTTAATGTTTTTTGTACGTACAAGTTATATCCAAAAGAGTGATAGTAGATACAAATTCAACACCTTAACTTTGAGCATCTATATCTCCTTCATGAAGAGTCCAAATTATTCAATTTTTATACTAAAATTATAGCCAAAAACATAACCTTGCTGATCCTAACTTTTGATGTTCAAATGTTCTCAAAAGAGAAATTCTAATTCCTAATAAGGCCTCAAGCAATCTCCTTAAAGCCCATTGGATATGACTTTTGGCTAATAGGAATTGCGATTTTTATCATCAATCTCCATTCATCCACATTGATAGCCTAACTATTCTTTTTGATACTAAGATTCGTTTTTAATTCTTTTCTTAAATTTATATAAATTTATATAATATGTGCCCTAAATATCAAATAAAAGAAATAAAATAAGATTTCAAGGATCACCAATGACAAACAAAGGTGGCTCAAAATATATAAAATTTATTATCAATATAAAATCACCTTCAAAAGTCACTATCAAAAAAAATAAGGTTGTGTAAATCTTAATAATAGCCCTTTTAAATGGATTACTTCTAAAGTAATAATCTAACTATATTTTGTAACTAATAAAAATCCACTGATATGGCCCTCACTTAGATATGTAATAAATTGTATATTAAATATATATGTACAATATTTTCACATAATAGCCAAATCACAATACAACAACATGCCAACATGAAATACTCAAGGTTTTCATGATTTATATGCATAGTCATTAGATATAAAATAGCTTCAAGCAAATGGTGTCATTCCTAGAAAAAATCTATAATAATAAAAAGTTCTTTATTATATATCTCATAATTAATTTTTGCAATCAAGAATTTTTTGAAGTAAAATGTAATTGGATGCAGTCTCTTTTTTCTTCCAAGTTGTAATAAGACTACTTCCAATGCAAAGTTTTAGGCATCAATTTCTACATAAAATAGCTTAAAAAAATTTAAATGAATCAAAACAAGGATTGTGATAAATATTATCTTCAAATATTCAAAGACTTTCTCAACTTTTGATTTCTATATATGTTTATTCTTATATGTCAATTATATAAGCAAAGTGACTATTTGAAAATAATTATAAAAAAAAAATCTTATAAAAATTTATAAATCCAAAGAAGCATTGGACGTCACTTATTGATTTTGAAGTTATCTAGTTGTTAATACTTTTAATCTTCTTTAGATCTGTCATTAAGCCTTCATTTGAAATAATATAGCCAAGAAATTCCACTTAGAACTCATAAAATAAATATTTTTAAAATTTTATTATATAATCCAATATCTTATCATCTTTATAAGATAAGGCAAATATATTATTTATATTTTTTTGGAATCTTGAAATAAATCAAGATGTCGTCCAAATAATATATAACAAAGTCAATAAAAAATTTATAAAAAATATCATTTATCAAATGATAGAAAATGGTTGGCACATTTGTAAGGCCAAAAGGCATGACATTATATTCAAAGTATCTATATCTTGTACAAAGAATAATCTTCCATTTGTCTCTTTCTTTAATGCATACTAAATTATAAGCTCCACAAAGATTTATTTTAGTGTAGATCTTAACTTGACTCAATTGGTCAAAGAGTCCAAATATCAATGGCAAAAAATAATAATTTTTTATCATCACTTTATCAAGACCATGGTAATTGATGCATATCCACAAAGATCCATCTTTTTTTTACAAAGAATATAGATGCATCAACAAAAGATTTTGAATGTCAAATAAAGTTTTTTGCTAAAATCTTATTAATATATTCTTTCAATGTTGTAAGTTCATTTTGTGATAAGTTATTAATTTGACCAAAAGATAGTTATATACCATCTTGAAGATCAATAATACAATCGTATGAACAATATTTTAACAAAGTGTTTGTATTTTTCTTTTCAAACATATCTTTAAAATCACTATATTCTTTTAGAAGGTTTGTTAGAATACTTGTCACTTCAAATGTTAAAATTGCATAAACAACTAAAAGATTTTTTTTTTAGTTGCTTTTATAAAAGTACTAGTTCTAATGAATAGAAGCTTTATGATTTAGATCTATAAGATATATGATATATTTTATAAATTTAATAATAATAAATTGTAATATTTTAAAGAATTATATTTTATGAGATATCTAATTTATATAGAGATTATATCTTTTAAGCCAAAAAAGTCTTAAAATA
The DNA here is from genome assembly GCA_036785485.1 of Physcomitrellopsis africana. Taxonomy (NCBI): domain Eukaryota; kingdom Viridiplantae; phylum Streptophyta; class Bryopsida; order Funariales; family Funariaceae; genus Physcomitrellopsis; species Physcomitrellopsis africana. Next base: position 236,384 of record JAWRVF010000483.1, on the reverse strand, counting down.
ATAGAATTAGATAAAGATCTAATGATATTAAATACGGCTTGACTATTATGATTCTTTGATATTATTTCTAATGGATTGATTTCATAAGTAATATCTATAAAAAGATAAGAATTGACCATCTATGACCTCTATATGAACAATTTGGATTTTTTAACTATAAAAATTTTATGGATTTTTTAAAATTCTAAATTAATAAAGCAAACAGAAACTCTTAAATCTATTAAAGCAAGGATTTTGAGTTTTTAGACACTTAAACATATTGATATAATAAAGCAACAAAAAAGATTTGATGATAGTATATGATCTTTTTTAATTTTTAGGATAAAAGAATTTAAATGCATTGTCCATGTTGTAGCTAGACACCTTTGTTTTCTTACAAAGGATTTTGTAGTAAGACTGCACTCCTCATTTGATATATATGTCAATACTTTTTGTGGCAATTTTTAGCCTTGTCACAAGATTCTTTACAATACAAACACATGTCGTGTTCTTTTTGATACTTCTTCTCTTATTTAGAAATAGGTTTGAAACAAACAGCATCAATTTGTATATCTTTTACTTCCATATGTCCCCTAATATTAAAAGATATAAAAGATGCTAAGTAATTGGATTAAAGCTGTGGAATAAGCAATGGATGTTTATCTTGCCAATATTAATATAGTCAATTAATATAATTTAGAGCTTAATTGATTTCTTCATAAAGAATTTCATTATCAAATATAGATAATAATGAATCATTTGTATCATCTTATAATTTCCAATAAAATTGAATTTTCAATGCATCTTCATCCCAATTTGATAATCTCTATATAAATTTGATCTTCAATATCACATGCTAATTGCTAAAATTTTGAAGTATAAACAGATGCAAAATATATTCTTTGTTAAAGGGTTTAAATTTTAATTGTAGCAAAATGAATCTTATCATGTTTTCTAAAAGCTTTAGTAAATTCTGCCAAAAATATTATAAAGTTATGCAATATGAAAGAATTCTTTTAAAACAATGAAGCAAACCAAGACAAAGCTTAATATAAGAACAAGGTTCTAACTAAACCAACACAAGATGTTTCTATGGAATACCACTATAAGGTTGTAGTAAAGTAATAAATTATACTTGATTTACTAAGTTACAAAACTTTGAACAAATTCCATCAAACTATTTTAAAAGGCTAATTTTTAATTCTTTTGCTATTGATATTGAATTGCTATCTTGCATACATACATCTTCTAATAAAGTAAATCTTAGTGATGGAGTTCTTAGGATGCCTTGTCATAGTGGTTGAAGTAGTTTTATCCATGTATGGTTATGTAAATTTCTTCATTTTTCTTAGACAAAGTCTTTGTCTTGGCTTTTAATGCTTGAAGTACATTTATAATTGAATCCAATTTGGCTTCTTTAGAATCCGCCATATTGAACTTTAAATTACTTGCCATAAGAATGAAATAAAAAAAATAAATATAAAAAATCAAGAATAATACTAGTCTACAAGAGGATAATTTGTAACTTCTAGGATGCTATAGTAATTTCAAAAAGAAAGATAATCCACTGTCTATCCAAACAAACCAAGCTTTGATATTGTGTTATCTAAGTCTTGACAAATTGTTACAAATATACCACTCAATTAAAAGAAGATTTCAAATATTCAAAGAATTGAAAGAAAAGAAGTTCTCTTTATATCACAAGCAAAGAGCTATAACAAGGCCTAAGCTAAGCCATAAGGATTATGTTGTTGAGATTAAGGATCTCTTTACAATTGACTCCTATATATACTATGTATAAGAAAGCTCTTTGAAGAGTTTTCTTGATGCTTGGAGGTGAAAAAAGCCTAAGATCCTTCTTTAGAAACTTTCTAAAATATTTAAGCCTCTAAAAATATTTTATAACCATCAAAGATCTTCTAAAACCTTCTAAGACCTTTTAAATCCTTTTTAAAATCTAGTAGGACCTATTAGGGCCTTCTCAAAATGATCGTGAATCATCTAAAATCTTTTAGAATAAAATAAGATTTTTTAGAATCTTTTAGAATCTTCTTCTATTGTATACTTGTGATATGTATAATTTTAAGAAAAGAGAGATGAAAGTTGCTATTAAAATTTGATACAATCTTAGTTGTATTTGTCCAATGGCACACATAATCGAAATATATAAGTATTAGTTTATAAATTAAAAAATAAACAAAAGTTATTTGATATAGTTAAAAAAAATATATAAATATAAATATATATATATATATATATATATATATAAATTATCTTTTGGTATAGTATGATAGATTATAGATTAAGTTGTAGATGGCAAAAATATGAAGTAAGATTGCAACATGAGGATAATTGGAATAGTCAAAGATTGTGCAATCAAGCATAGAAGAGATTAAGATAAAATAGTTAAAGCTTTAAAAGGATTACATTAAGGTAGATAATTGTATCAAATAAGAATATTTCTTGGTGAAACTCTTCTTATTGGATTTTCTTGAAGTTATATTGGTTTCTTAGTTAAAACAAATCTTTGTGAAATTTTTATAGACTTCAATATAATATAGATAGAAATATAATATTTTATAAATTATATGATAATTATTTATTTTATTAGAAAATTTCTATTAATAGAATATTTTTTTAATAGCTATATGGCTTTAAAAAAGAAATTAAAGATTCTATTTTAATATTAAAAAAAATTAGTATAAAATACTTCTATTTAAAAGAAAAATTTGAAGTATATCTAATAACCTCTTAATCCAATCATCTTATAGAATACATCTTGGAATATACATATTTTAACTTTGGGACCTTTTTTTAGGCTCCGAGTTATTATAGATTATTAAAATAACAAATGATTTTGAAATGAACAAAATTTCTATATAAATTATATTAAAATCATTTTGAACAAATTTTAAAAATTTTCCTTATAGATAGCCACTAGCCTTAAAAACATCTTAGAAATTAAATATGACAATGACAAGACAAGCAAGCTATACTTTTATATAGCAATGCAAGTCAATTAAGAATAAAAATTAGATTTTTTAGTCATGAACCTAGTCACAAAGAAGTATAAATTGATATTTGTCAATTATAATTATATGCCAATTATCTTGTCGTGTTGTGGTTTGGCTACCATGTAAAAAAATTCTATATTTATATTTAATGTATAATTTATTATACAATTAAGTGAAAGCCATAACAGTGGATTTTATTAGTTATAAGATGTGATTAGAAAGAATCTATCTAAAAAGATTATTATTGAGATTTATACAACCTTATTTCTTTTTTTGATAGTGATTTTGAAGTTGATTTTATATTGATAATAACTATTGTATATCTTAAGTCACCTTTTTTAGACATTGGTGATCCTTAAGATCTTATTTACTTCTTTTATTTGGTGTTTAGAATACTTATTATATAAATCTTATAAGAAAAAGAGTTGGAAAGGGGTTTTTAGTATGAAAGGGGGTAGTTAGGCCATCCATGTGAATGAATGGAGATGGATGATAGAAGTCTCTATTCCTATTGGCCAAAAGTCATGCCCAATGGACTTCAAGGAGGCTACTTGAGAATTTATTAGGGATTAGGATTTGCTTTTAGAGAGGAGTCGAACATTAGAGGCTAGGATCAGCAATTTTGGATTTTTGGATATGATTTTGGTACAAATCTTGCATGATTTGGATTTTTTATGAAAGAGATATAGGCGCTAAAAGTTAGGATATTGAAATTGTATCTATTATTACACTTTTAGGCATGACTCGCGTGTACAAAAAGTAATAGAAGATAAGTGATTAAGATTAGAAAGAGTACTTTTTTGGCTACACTTGAACATATGGCTCAAAGAAATGCAAACTAGGATAAAGGAGATATTGGGAGTTGAAGTCAAGTCTTGTAAGCTAAGGGCAGTAAGTGACCCTGCTTAACTAGTGGTTATATTTTGAGCTATATCTTAGGCAATTTGATAGATTTTTGGCTCAAAATTTTCAAGAGTATATATGTTTATGTCACAAGACTATATAAAAAAATTTGTGACATTAGAATTTTGGATTTCTGAGATATAAGGAAAATAGTGCTTAGGTGTCTCTAAACTAGGGTTTTAAGCATGTGCTAGGATTTTTGAGATATTGGACAATCAAAAATGAATTTATAATTGATTCTTTTTTTTGGTAAAACTTAAGAGTATTATCTACACTCTAAAGAAAATTTTATAGAAACTAAATGGTTGGATCAAGAATTATTAGACTTTAAAGATCAAGAAGAAATAAGTCATTGTGGGTGAATAAAGTTTTGAAGGGTTTTTGTGGAAATTTGAACCCTTTTTTGTACAAACCTACTTGAATACAAGAGGGTTTATCTACATAACTTGTCTTTTGTAATATTATTTTATTATTTGTTCCTTTTATTAAAGACAAATCACTTATTGGAGTTTAGCCAATAAGTTTCAAGTAAACTCTCCATAGCTAGGTATCCAATGTATTCCCAGATAGAAGTTCATGCCATACAATAATGTATAGATTTTGCATAGAAATAGATTATTACATATAGGATTCTTATATTTTATCATCTTTCAAAAAGTACAAATGCAAAATAAACAAAAAGATTGAGAAGACACCTCAAAAGACAAATAGAATAGATTTAAAAGAAGCCAATAAAATAATCAACTATCCAAGTATACATAAACAAAGAATATTTGACAAAGACTTAGTCTAAAGGGATAACAATACATTTATATTAATTAAAAATAGATGTAAGAAAAAAAAATTATCAATCAAGAACAAAAAGATCTATTATACAAATATAAAAATCAATCTTTTGTACAAAAACCAATTCCAATCAAAACCTACACATTTTTTCAAATAGAACAAAGAAATCAAATAAATAATATATAAAATATGAGATGAATATTTTAAAATATTTAAAGTGTGTTTAAAAGATCATATACTTAAATCAATTAAATAAAGAAATAGACTAAGGCTTCTTTATAATAGTATATTCTTCCTTATACAATATTATAGAAACAATCTATAATATAGTAAAACTAAAATAAAAAGCACCAAGAAATTGACACAATTGCTAGAAAAACTTGTCATTAGATGATCTTTATCTAAAAACATACATGTCTCATATTAAAACACCTTTAATTATCATCTCTATTTATATTGGGGTCATAAGTATAGAAACCACTTTTTGAAATATAATAGTATCTTAATTAGTAGCCATAGATCAAATACAACTTAATAACAAAAGCTTAATTATTTATAAATTGAAAAAAAAAGAGTAGAAGATGAGACTGTATAAAACAATCAAAGTAGTCTATATAAATCAATAGCATCAAATATTACATTAAGAAAAACTAGAGCTACTTTTTCTTACATCTTACATTGTATACAAATATAATCTTGTAAGATAAAGACTTACCACTTTAGATTCTAAAAATCATTAAATAGGCTACATTGGTCAACTATTAGCTTCTATAATAGTAGTGGCTAGAAGAAAAGATTTTGACATAAAATATGCCTTATGGCATGGATGCAAAAAGTAGTGGTATAATTATGGTTCACTAGCATAAGTAGAATAAAGCATAGATATTTTTCACAATTGATTGGTGATGCAAAAGACAAATATGAAAAACTATGAAGAAGGTAAGATAAGCCAATTGATCAAGAAAAAAAAAAAAAAAAAATCTAAAATTATTATTAATCAATAATAATTACAATTACATTAAATCTAGTCATTAAACAATAGGACCTAGTAGTTACAACAAAAAAAAAATTAATCCATTATATAATAAAATTCAACTAGAAATGGTAAAATATAGGTCAATTGAAACCAAAAATCAAGAAGAACTTATTATGTAAAGAGATCCAAAGAGAAGTCTTTGCCACTTCTTACAAACTAAGCACCACACAATTCATAAAGGCAAGGCTGAGTATATAAAGGAGTTTGATGAATTCAATGTGGTGAATTTAAGACCCACATATAAAAAGGCTTTATAAAGCCTTAGTTTGAAATTGGCAAGTAAGCAATACAATAGAAAGAATGCATATAAAAAAGAACCTTGTCTATATATTAAAATTTTTAAAAATTACTATTAAAATATATACCAAAGTATAATACCATAATATGATATTAATAAATATAATAGTCTAATTATAGACCATACTATGAGATAGAAACAAGTTGATAATATTGAATAAGCCAGTGAGGTTCAAACTAGAATATAAAATTATACCACTAATAAAATAATAATAAAATAAGAATTCAATTAAATGGCCTATTAAGTAATGAATACTAATTTAGCCATATTTTACAAATAGTAGTACAAAATAGAAGAACCAATAAACTTAGAGATCAAAAAAATGACTAAATCAACCTAAGAGAAGTCAATCTATAAGATTACTAATAAAAACCTCTCTCTCTCATTTTTATTCTTTTAATTTTGATCTTAATAATTTACTAATATTTATTCAAATTATAAAAAAATATAATATAATAAATAAATAAATAAATTATAATTATTTTTAGCCTTTATGAATCATGATTGTAAAAAAAAAAGTGATTTATAAGAATCTCTACAAAGACAATTTAAAAGAGATTTAAATTTTTTTCTTCTTCTTCTTTCTTTATTATTATAAATAAAGTTAAGTATTCTTTTGTGTAATGTTATAAGGTTGAATAACCTACTAAAATTCTTCAAATTATAAGATTATATTAATAGCTTAGTATTTAAATATGATATTATTTTTTTATAAAATTTAATTTTTGTAGTAAAAAAAGTTAAGATATTGGAAAAATATTATGGCCTAATGTAGACTTCTATATTTTAGAAGTATTTATTACTTATGTTATAAATCCAAATAGGATAAGTGTAAAGGTGTGTATATTTTAATTTCTTTTTATTTAAAGTATTTAGTCATCAATATATATTTATTATTAAATAATAGAATATTATAGATAATTTTAAATCACACAATTGGAAGTAGTTTAAAGGTAGCAAATATTTATGTTTAAAAAAATTAATAGTAAAATTCAAGCCTTGAAATGATTTATCAAGATAATTATCGACTGGTACAAATTGGATTATAGGAGGAGATTAGAACATGATGGTAAAATTAGAATATTAGTCTTTTAATTGTAGAAGAATGTTGTCTAGAAGAAAGCTAATATATAGAATCATTTTAAAGTAAAGAAGAGTCTACAAGACTATTTTATTTCATATAGATATTTCATTTTTTTTTGTAATATTTATAAATATGGAATACAAGTATTAGATAGATTATATATTTAAAAATATAGATATAAATAAAAATACTATAATATATTATTGAATAAGAAGTGATGTAGTCATATGAAACTATTTACCAATAGAATTTGTTATACTACTTATTGTATGTCCAAATAAAAAATCATTTTATGAATTAAATCTAATATTACTTTAAAGATCAAAATAGCTAATCAACCATTATTTCACAAAATATGCTATGACTTATATTTTTATTTATATCATGATCATAGTGGTTTAAATCTTTACCAAGAGACAACAAAAAATTTACTTAAAAGTGTTTCATCAAAAATCTTTAAGAAAATGAATATTAAACTAGAAAAATCAATAAAATTAGAAGAACTTCATCAAATAATAAAAGAGATGGAAAAGAATAAATATTTAGTCTAGATAGAGTAGTACTAGATTTTTTTAAATATTATTGAAATATCATTAAAAAAAAAACTTTTTATTAATAATAAATAAAGTAATAGCTAAAAAAATATTTTTTAATAATATAATTATAAGAAATATTATATTTTTTTATAAAAAATGGAATAGAATTTTTTTTAGCAACTAAAGACCAATTACATTACTAAATATAATATAAAAAAAAAAAGATTATGGAAATTATATATCTAAGCTAAAGAGTTTTTTTTTTTTTGCTTTTAAGACACATATTGATTTATCCAAACTACTTGATATCCTATTTGGCAAAAATGTATCCACATACAGCATAGACCAATTTTTAATAGATAGGTTAATAAAAAAATATAAATATTGGTGCACAATAAGAATCAATGAAATATGTAAGGTGGATATTGTAAATTATGTCCTATTCTCTTCCATTTATTTATTTATTTATAATAATATAAATAGATTTATAAAATAAATTATAAAAAATTAAAATGCTTCTAAAGAATTTCTAAGAAAGAATATCTAATTAGTTACTTATTTAAAAGTAGCTTAGAATATATATTAAAAATCAATTAATAAAGAGAGTCTTAATTTAATAAATCTAAAAGAAGCTTTAATAAATTTATTTTTAAAATAAATAATTAGAACCTTACATCTAAATAAATCAAATTTCTAAAAAAATTTATGATATAGATTAATAAAAACACTTCCTAAAGGTATTAAAAAATAGAATCAAGATTTTAAATAGGCCTCAATTTTAGATCATAGATAGAAAATATAATCAAAGATATGCCTTCATATTAGGTATACTTGGTCCAAGATAGTAAGTTACTTAAAGAATAATTCTTTTTTGATATTTATTGAAATATATAATTGATTTTTATAGTATAATATAAAATTATTTTTCATAAATATCCACATTGAATCTTTCATAGCATCAATACTTTATAAAAAAAATAATATAATATATTAAAGGAATATACAATTACTAAAGATAATCTAAGATCTAAGTAATTATTATTAAAAGAGAAATAAAATCTTTAAAATTTGAAGATAAAATTGGTTTATATAAATAAAAACAATCATTTCCTCTAAACTATGTCTTCAAAATACAAGTAGCTATATTGATGATCAATATACATATATAATTTGTAACACCTATACTAATTAAAATATAAATTTATAGAATAGAAATACAATTTAGTTATTTCCACTATAAAATTTTTTTTATTAAAATTACTCTCACCACCTCAAGTAGGTGTAGAAAATACAAACTTTAATAAAATCTAAAGTTTTGCTAAACTTGTTTGAGTACTTTTAAACAACCAAAATTAAAAAGGAAGGTTTTAAAAAATTGTATGATATCTTTTTAAATAAATCAAAATCAAAATTTTAATCTTTAAATTTATTATTAGAAAAAAGAATGTAATATTATAGTCTATACAACTAAATTAGGTTACAAGTTGTTGCAAAAGTAATAAATCTTAAAAAATTTAATAACTTTTCAATGGAAAGATAATTAGACATTAACTAAAAGATTAACTAAAAGAATATTTGATTTAGATCATGAACAAGAAGTAATGCTGATCTTGTTATTTTACTACAAAGGTATTGATTTTTATGTTTAGAAAATCCAATTCAGTAAAGATATTTCTATTTTGTACTAAATGTATATTTCAAACCTCCTCAAAATAATTTTTTACATATTTTAGGAGTGTATTTAAATTAGATGCATATGGAACTAAGCAACATCTATTATACATAAATTAGCTATCACTTCAAACTAGCAAGAAACTTAGAAAATATTTTCTTTGAAACAAACTACATTTAAGAAAGAAATTCTTCTGAAGTTCAAAAGATTCAAAAGCATATGGCCTTTAATCAAAGAATCATATCTTTAGACAATTTAGATGCAACAAAATGTATTCATTTTTAAAAATAAGATATAGAGTGATTAATGTTCTTATTTTCTACTAACTGAATTGAATAAGCTTTACAAATTTGCAAACATCATCCCAACTTAAACAAGAAGAATAACCAACAATTCAACAAATACTTTGGTTTTTACCTTAATTCATTCTTTCTCACTTTATGACTTGCATATGCTTTGTAACTCGGAACAAGGGGAAGTACTGAAAAAGAGCAAATAAAATGTGTCCCTTAGCAGCATTGGTTTTAAAACTTTGACTTTACTGTACAGCATTTTTCCACTGCCTTAAGCAGTTGTTGAAAAGTAGCAGTGATCAGTTGTTAGGACGAATGAAATATATATATATATATATATATATATATCTGTGTTGTGTAAAAAGCTCTACTCATCCCCATTGCTACATGTGTGTGCAATACAGCCTCATTACTTCAACTTTTACTACAAATTGCGTCATTCAACAAACGTTGTCGAAGGCTATCAGAATCTGCTCTCCTTGTGGACAGCACAACGTGGTATTACACCCACATACTATTAATCGAACATACTCTCCCAGGAAAAAATGATCGTTCTGTTGATACAGCAGCTGCGCTTTTTAGATACAGGATTACACCTTTCTTTTCCGTATAGCCCACGATGGCTTAAGACTCGCCATGGACACCGAGCTTCGGAGGTGGGACAGCACCACGAAGACGGCACATTCTGCGGCTGGACTCATCCACTGGTTCACAAGTTATACGACCGAAGAATGTCTCCAATAAGATCGGCTCAATTTCATACACAACTAGTGTAGCTTCGAGCCACGCACAGTGCAGCTTGTGCTCATTTTTAATGCTCATTGCTCGCATGAAATTCACTGAAGCCTGGCGAAAATCGGTCCAGTGATCGATTGGAAGTTGCCTACGGCTCTGCTCCCGTTTATGCCCAGCAGGTGATGGTGAAGAGTAGAAAGAAGAGTTGATACAGCAGCTGTACGGAAGAGAATCTTCGTGTCGACATGTGACTTCCGCTATAGGGTATTGTGCTGCACAAGACAGATCGAACACAACATAAGAGACGCAGGTTTTGTGTGAGTCTGGGATCCGACCACAGCAGTGAAAGATTTTCCCATTACAGAGGAGACATGTGCACATGCGAAAGTGGCATGAATGTGTTGATGAGCTTCAGAGGGTGGAATTATGGTGCTGATTGCATCCAAGCGGCCAAAGGTGTCATCGATCGACACCTTGGGCTGGGATGCGTTGAATCTTATGATCAGTCTCATAGAGACCTGGCCACAGTTCAGCAAAGTTGTAAGATATGTACCTGGCTAGATACACACAAGAACCGTAGCCTGCACAAAAGAAAGCCACAAAATGAGTACAACGGTAAGTGAGCTGAACACATCTGAAGGAAAAGAAAGGGCAAATGGAGATGTTCTCAAATATAATTCAACTTTAACAGCATATGTCTGACGTTCGGCGAGTAAAGATCAGAATCTAGATAAATCCACAGTCAAGGTCAGAAGCTCCAGATGATTAGCGCAGCCATCGAAGTTCACCGCAATGAAACGGGTCGTTTCTCTCGAGTGTGTAGGAATTTGATGGTTTGTATTAGCACAACTGCACTTACTTGGGTCCGTGGTTGTGATTCGAGCAGCTCCCTGAAAATTGCAGGCTGAGGTTCCGTTCAAGCTATTGACGTAGACCTGGTTCATTGCGTATGATGCATGGGAGTATCTGGTATCGGGGAAGAAGCAGGTGCCGTTCGGTTGTATGGCTGTGCAATTCACATTTCCCATACCACAAGCGAAGTCTATTGAGATTTGTAAGGCAGTCTCCGATATGCCCTGATGAGTCACGGAACACAGTAAGATACACGCAACAATCAGACAAGGCGGTAAGTCCACACAGAAACGACAGAATCCTGACAAATGGACAACAAGAAGCCTAAATCCTCTGAAGACAATGGCAAACGTAGGTGGCCTCCGGGATTTCTACAACCTGTTTCGCAATGCACCAGCTTCGCCGTCCATACCCGTAACCATTACCACTGGAATTACTCCCTCCGAGGTTGATCGCATATACTGGAGTAGAATCAGGGTTGAACAAGCCGAAGTTTCTCTGGGAAGCAGGCCCCACGTTCAGATTCTCGTTGTAAAGCTCATACAGAAAAACGTTGAGCATAGCACCCGGCCGCGCTGGCGTTCCCGTGTTGTTCATCACACGTTTCACCAAATTGGCGTTGTAAGTCTGGGCATTTAGAATCGAAGCCCCGGCTTCTCCCGTGTCTCCCGCGGTGGGCCAGCCGGTTTCACTGACAACAACAACTAAGTCGGAGTGATTGGCTTTTGTTAAGGCAGCATACACCGCATCAACCTGTGCGTCGAACAGATTAGTATAAGTGTAACTCGCTCCAGAGTCGAAAACGCCCGCGTTAGGGTAGAAGAGAGCGTAATCCAAGGAAATGGCGTCCCGTTGCGCGGTGTACGCTTTCCAGGGGTAGACGTTTACCATGTATGGTGACGATGTGCGAGTGAGAAAATCAAGAAGAGCTGGGATATCACTGTAATTGCTACTGAATTTTCCAGATGATGGGAAGTAAGATTGCGCCAGCAGCTCCATAGAGCAAGGAGACGACACCTTGATGCTCTGAAGGTTGTTTGCTGTGAGCGCGTTGTAGATATTGTTCATAGCCGGCACTAAGAGCGATGAGCCGTTCGTGAAGCCGGTCAGAACTTCATTGCCTACTCCAATCGCGAAAATATTCGTGGAGTTAACGTATGGGAGGATCTTTGAAGCCACCCATGCGGAGGCAGAGGCGTAAGAGGCACCAATGTCGTCGAGCTCACTGTTGAGCACGCCGATCACTAGCTGGGTGTTGGATCCTCGGAAGGCAGCGAGGACGGTGGGGTCGCTGTCGTAGATCCGAACTTGAGATATGCCGAGGTTTCTCAGAAGCGAAACGGCTTGTGACGGTGTTGGAAGATTGTCGCCGTTTCTGCCGTAATTGAGGCCCACATAGGCTACTGCATTGAGGAAACAGGATAGTAAACATGAGATTGTAGCCCTCGCTTGCCCAATATTAGGCGACACGAGATTCTGCCGAATTCATCAACGCTAAGTTTATCTTCTCTCTGGTATCACCAAACCTAGCTGTTCGTAAGGATTCCCTATCCATGTCGGGGTAGGGATTATGCCATGGTCCGAAAAAATCACAATCTCACCAACTCGGCACATGGTCAATTGCAGAATTTGGGAGGAACAAATTTGGACTTGTATAAAAGTAGAGTGGGGGTTTGTGTTCACTGGAAGCGAACCCCATCTGACACAGTGTCATGAAGCACAAGGATGGTGCAAATGCGGCGCTAAAGATATGGCAGAATTTTGAAGGATAACTGCAAGCTTTGGGAGGGCTTCAGCGGGCTGTACCTGTGGAAGGGACGAAGCAGATCAAACTGAAAACCAGTAGCCAGGAGCAGCAATGCCCTAATTTCCCCGGCGCCACCATGGAGGAAATTTTACTAATGCAGGGGACGAAGAGTGTGAATTGTGTACAGAATTGCTGGTCAACACGTTTCGCACATCTGCAAGGCCGCTTGTACATTATAAAGCAAGAAGAGGAGAACTTACTAGTTTAAATCCGCTGATGGCATCTCAGAAGCAGTTGAGGCATTCTGGTCCAGCTTCAGTGCTAGTTTCATAACGCTGATTACTAAAAATTCCCAGGGAAGTGTAAACAAGTAAAACTGCAATTGGAAGTGTCAATGTGCCGGAAATGTGAGGCGTAGAGCGCTTGAAATCTGAGCTTGTTACAAGATCTAGTGAAGAAGATTGCTCCAGCATCAACTAAAGAGTACATAACTGAATTAGAGAGTGGTAAAGCTACTGAATGAAGCATTGAAACAAAGCGTAACAAAGAACCATCGAATTCAACCGAACAGTCGAGAGATCTGACGAAACAATCTTAAGGCAGAAGCAGATAAGGCTGCAACAACTACCTGATTATGAATCTTCAGTAGAAAGAAGATCCAGTAAAGAAGACGGGAAACAGAGGATTCGTAGTCATAGACAGTGAACTTGGAACGAGTCTAGACTTGCTCTTGGACTTGGTAACGACTCATACACAAAAGGAAGCAGCATGGATCTAAACTCCAAAATTCGCCTCTCAGAGACTTGGGAATGACCGTTTCAGGCCTCCTCCAACGCGAGAGAACCAACCCAGCAAAAGGCCGCTCTGGAGCAGTGGCACATTGCACTGCAATGGTTACCAACCAAGACCGCTGCTGCAAATAATTGATCCCAATCATACACTAGATTTGCTATGCCACTAACTGAGTCTTCGCTCTAGAGCACAACCGCGGTTAATTGGACACCCACCGTGAGATTCGCCCGATGGCTCTAGGACAGAGATAGCACCAACCAGCCAAACTGCTCACGTAGATGCGAGAGCTTCTGACAACACGACATCACTACGTCAACGAGCCGCCAGCTAAATAATAGCGTCGAAAATGAATCCGCGATCCTTGCGGGGAGTGTCGATGGATCTGAAATTCGTCAGCGAAAAACGGTATTCTGTTGCCATTGTTTGACATTCTACTGGATCTAATGAAAATTGCTTGAAAGTCACCTCACATGTAAAATTTGACAGGTATTTCAAGAACACAAAGGCAATTCTGTGTTGGAATTCAAATCTCTTCTCCTGATCCTATCCACAAAATCACCACCAGCAGCTAACGTTGCCTGCTGATTGGTATGTAAATATCCTTTTACCTGCGCCCGAACTACACAAACAGCGACACCAGGGATTTCACTTACCGCGGAGGATTACACCACCCGAGGCACGCTTATCAACTGAGCTATGCAGTTGGTTAAATGACTGTGTTGAATCAACCGCGCTTACTTTGTAAAATTATAATAAATCTAATCAGAGTTGGACGAGAGCAAAACAAAACAAATGGACCAAGCAGATAATTCGTCTACAAATGTGGAGAGGTTCCACACTTCAAAGCTTGGAGATCATTCCGGAGATGGTTGCATCCTAGAAGGGTATATGCGACGTACAAGCACCAACTCCAAGTAAAACACTCAGAAATATCGATCGCAGTAAAAACTCGGCAATCACGAGAAGATACTGGCAGCAATCACGCATTCCACTTAGGCAGACATAGCTACGAAGTTCTCGGTTTCATAAATGGTAATCTCAATATTAATTTACAATCCCTCGGCCCAGTAGTCTTCGCAGAAAGCAACCAGACTCAACCATTATCAATGTCCTGGGGTTCCTCGAGACATGGACACTGTAATGCTGTGTGGCCCCGCTATTAAATTTCCTGCGACCTACACTTAACACAACCAGGGCCATGATCACTAACTACGTCCCTAGTTCCATAGGACTTGGAACTTGACGCACTGCTACAATTCCCCATCGCCTCACCCCACAGGCTTCTCCTGTAACATGCTCACCCCTCCCCTATCAAATGCTCACACTTTACTTCTACCCTAATCCTACCTCCACCTATCCTTCACTATCCTAACTCTACCGCTACTTCCCACGCCACCGCTCCTGCTCCCGCCAATCCCTCCTCAAAGAATCATCCTTTCCCTCCTCCACACATCTCATGTCGGATATCCGTTCCGACAGATCGATCCCGCTCTGCAAACCCTAAACCTGCCCGCATGTCGACTCCTTTTCTTCGCACGCTCTCCGAACGTCGCCCATCCACCTTCCAAGGAGTCGCAACCCAGTCGCCCCACCCGATCTCACAATCATCCGCAAAAAATAAAATTGTCCCCGATTCCCCTCTCTTTCACCCGCCTTCCCGCGCCACCTCCGCTCCTCGCTCCTTGCACCTCATATCGGTAAGTATCTCTTCGTCAGCTGCTTCCCCGCCACCAACCCCGCCGCCGCGATGCCTCCCAGCGCTCCTGCGATCGCCGCCGTGCGCGGTCCCGCTGCCGCCTTGTACATCATCCCCGTCCCTAGCCCCGCGATCACCGTGTTCAGCATGTCGTCCGTCGCCCTGTAATGAGACGCCGTGCTCTCGAACCCCGCGTACATCAGCCCCAAGATCCCCACCGTGTTTCCGTACACGCGGCCCCTGTGTCCCGACGCATTCAAAAGCCTATTCACCCTGATCTTCATTGTATCGCTCCCTTCCTGCGATCGCAGCCCCTCCAACGCACCCTTCGCACCACCGCCCACGGCACCCGCCAAGTAGCCGCATCCCGTGTAGTACGTCAGGTTCTCGCTCCAATTCCGCCTCTGCACCACCGCCTCGTCGGGGAACAGATACTCCGGCGCCGAAGGCAGCCGGTACACGCTCTCCAAACTCTTCAAATCGGCCGCGCCATACAAATCTGCATACGGGTTGTACAGTCGCCCCTGCCCTTGTCCCTCTTCACCGAACACGGCCCCGCGCTGCGAATCCTGCCTGTCGTCGTTCATCATCGCTCGCTAATTTCACTCCCACCCAAAGCAACACAGGCACTCCACACCAAACGCGCCTGCTAATCCTCCGATCGGTGAGACCCTCAGAATCCGATGGGAAGTACAAGGATTGCCAGGCATACCGGCTAAGACAGAAACCCTAAGAGTCCCTCCGGACTTGGTGAAGCTTCTGATGAGATGTGCAGTAGAGGTGACTCCAACCCTCTTCGTGTTCACACGAAGGAGTTGCAACAACTGTTTCTGTCGTATAATTTTAGCAACTAGAAACTTTGTACTTATTAGTAATTAATAACCAATGGAATTTTTAAGCATTTGACATTTCTTCACATATAAACTCACTTCAAATTAAAATATATATATAAAATCAAAACAATTCCTTCTTGTGATTTAGTAAATTATACAATTGTTGTAGATATGTAAAACCTCTCAGTTTGATATCTCAATATATGATTGTTGTAATAAAGGCTTTTTGATTTTAAGTGTAAGGATGATTAATAGTTTCATTATATTTCACAGCAGATGTGGTATTATAAATAATCAACCCAATTATAGAAATAAACATCTCACATGTTAATAATAGCATGACAACTACTTAGTTCATTCTTTTTTTTTAAGATATATACAGTAATGTTTATATCTTATTAAAATTAAAATATAGCTTAATATTATTTTTTGCTACCAAGTAGTCTTATTATAATAATTAACTAATTTTTGAAAATTTTAACCTCAAACTAACTAAAATTTTTTTAATTATAATAAAGCAAATAAATAAATAAATCTTATATTTTCAAAAGTATATCTATAAATGTCACTTGGAAAATTTTAGATTGTCAAACATTACCCAAATTATTTGAAAATATTAAAAAGAAGTTTTTAAATAAAAATAAAAATGCTTAGAATAAAAAAAATAAAGAAATTTATTGATTTTTACGAAGTACATATAACAAAATATAATTGTTATTTAGGATACAAATTTGTAGCAAAAACAAATTCTCAAAGCTTAATAGCATTGAATTTTTTAATTAAAATAATATGTAACTTTTTTATACAATATTTAATAAAAACTATTTTCCAATATTAAATGTCAAAAATTTATGTATATTTGGTTTAAAATTTGAATATTGAGATAATGGACTTTATATTTTTTTTTATTCTTTGTTAAATTTTTTTCTTTATAATATATTAGTAGATGTGGCCATAAGGCCTTGTGGATTCCTATTCATTCTATTATTGTATTTTTTTCTTTTATGTGGCATGAAATTTTTTAAATATTTTGACATAGTTCTTAAATATCTTGTTATATAATAGCATGATCAGTTTTTCTTCACTTTCTTTGTGAAAAATTAGTGGCTTGTACGTTAAGTTGTATGTTTTACACAAAATGAGTTCAATTTATTGTGTGAAAAATAATAGTTATTGAATTTTAGTTTTTTAAGTTTTTGTATGAATAAATTATATATATATATATATATATATTCACAACATCAGTAAGCTGGGCGTGAGACATAAGTGATATGAAGCCAATGTATATGCTTAATATAGAGCATCGTTGTGGCAGCTGTAGGGACCGTCCCCTGAGACTGAAAGAGAGGTCGGAGGTGATCGAAGGGGCAGACTATAAGGGACCATTCTAGAAGCCACAGAGTCGCCTCCACCACCACCACCATGCATTCCACTTGGGTCCTTTGAGCCTGTGTTGGCTCACACCATTAGGGTTTCTTAGCTCTGGGCGCAATTTTCCGCCACTCTTGCTGCTCGACGATTGACAAGACGCCAATTTGAGGCCGCGACCAAGTACTCATTTGAGTTTCACCGATCGGAGGATTAGCAGGCGCGTTTGGTGTGGAGTGCCTGTGTTGCTTTGGGTGGGAGTGAAATTAGCGAGCGATGATGAACGACGACAGGCAGGATTCGCAGCGCGGGGCCGTGTTCGGTGAAGAGGGACAAGGGCAGGGGCGACTGTACAACCCGTATGCAGATTTGTATGGCGCGGCCGATTTGAAGAGTTTGGAGAGCGTGTACCGGCTGCCTTCGGCGCCGGAGTATCTGTTCCCCGACGAGGCGGTGGTGCAGAGGCGGAATTGGAGCGAGAACCTGACGTACTACACGGGATGCGGCTACTTGGCGGGTGCCGTGGGCGGTGGTGCGAAGGGTGCGTTGGAGGGGCTGCGATCGCAGGAAGGGAGCGATACAATGAAGATCAGGGTGAATAGGCTTTTGAATGCGTCGGGACACAGGGGCCGCGTGTACGGAAACACGGTGGGGATCTTGGGGCTGATGTACGCGGGGTTCGAGAGCACGGCGTCTCATTACAGGGCGACGGACGACATGCTGAACACGGTGATCGCGGGGCTAGGGACGGGGATGATGTACAAGGCGGCAGCGGGACCGCGCACGGCGGCGATCGCAGGAGCGCTGGGAGGCATCGCGGCGGCGGGGTTGGTGGCGGGGAAGCAGCTGACGAAGAGATACTTACCGATATGAGGTGCAAGGAGCGAGGAGCGGAGGTGGCGCGGGAAGGCGGGTGAAAGAGAGGGGAATCGGGGACAATTTTATTTTTTGCGGATGATTGTGAGATCGGGTGGGGCGACTGGGTTGCGACTCCTTGGAAGGTGGATGGGCGACGTTCGGAGAGCGTGCGAAGAAAAGGAGTCGACATGCGGGCAGGTTTAGGGTTTGCAGAGCGGGATCGATCTGTCGGAACGGATATCCGACATGAGATGTGTGGAGGAGGGAAAGGATGATTCTTTGAGGAGGGATTGGCGGGAGCAGGAGCGGTGGCGTGGGAAGTAGCGGTAGAGTTAGGATAGTGAAGGATAGGTGGAGGTAGGATTAGGGTAGAAGTAAAGTGTGAGCATTTGATAGGGGAGGGGTGAGCATGTTACAGGAGAAGCCTGTGGGGTGAGGCGATGGGGAATTGTAGCAGTGCGTCAAGTTCCAAGTCCTATGGAATATGATTTAACAACGCAGGAGCTTCTGGCCTTGTGTATAAACCCCTGAATCATGTGCTTGTTTGCACCCGAGTGACTTTGTCTTGATGGTACAAATCCATATGGACAAGCATTACTGTGTTCTCCATGTCGGCTAGTGATCTTCGACTTGGCGGGCAATTGATCTCGGATAATCAAGGAATGCTATGAAGGCATATTGAGTTTGAAGGTTGGAATTTCGGGAGCTTTCAGTGAGTCACTAACATTCAGGTTTAGTCCTTTTCGTTTTTTTTTTTGTTTTGGATCAATGGTTTCCTGGAATTAAGAACTCGATAAACAGTCAACCATTTCTAACAAGGGTACAGAGATAGTGTTATTGGTTTAGAGTGGCTGATTATTTTTACATTTATGCCTTTCTTTCATCCAATTTTGAATTTCTTGTGTTGTGGTTCCTTGGCCATATCATAGGACCTCAGAGGCAATTCTCCACTTTAAATTTCAATTGGATATGTGTGTGTCTATATGAATATGTATGTGTATATATATATATATTTCTTATGCTCCAAATGACTTCAAATTCTATAGAGACCTTATAGGAAAAATGGACGACGATGAGACTGCGTGGATAATTTCTATTTAAATGGATAGAGATAGTGACATGATCTGACAAATAGCTCCCTTTACATGAAACCTGAACATGAACTTAACTGGCATCGACTCAGAACCAAATAGAAGACGCTGCTAAATTACAAGCCTACACCTCATCACCTGAAAGGCATGTCTTGTGCTCTAATAGACTGACATGTTTACTGCAGACGTTACGGGGCGGGTGTCATGGAAAGGGAGGCTTGTAAATCTGGCAAGCGTGACTTGGATGGAGATTCAAACGTTTCTCATGAAAACGTTGACCATTGGAATTGAACAACTTTGTATTTGAATTCACGACCAGAATCCATGGACATGTCTTAATATTCATCAGTAATGAACATTAAAAGATAATTTGAAATCCTGTTCTGGGATTCCTGTTTCCGAATGTTTTAGCCTCACTATAACCGGCAGGACCACGCCACACCAGTGACACTACTCCATACAGAATCCACGCATCAAGTTCATAGCAATAACTTACTCTGCAATCTGCAGCTTGACCGAAGATTTGCGTGTCTTATCTGTCCACTACGTTTCACGTTGTCCACCGAATTTCGGAATAGGACTAAGTATTATTCCGCTTACACATGACGGCGACGACTGTAAAAGAGCTGATAGGTGATGGTGTTGATTGGCTAAATCGCAGCATAACCATCCAAATATCTTTGCACCATAGTTCCAATAATCCAAACCACTCTGACTCTCTTCTCCTGCACGCCAGAGTGTTTTGAAAATCCCAGAGCACGGTGACACAATTATAATATCCCTAAATTTCTTCTTATTAACTGCCTCTATCAAAATTCGATCAACTGCAGTGCAGCTTGTCCCATCCCTTGAAAGCGACAAGCGAAACTTAGAGTTGACGGGATAGATTTCGGTACCTGAATGAGCTTGTGCCAAACAATACCGATATCTACCCCAACTTCATTCTCTCCGCCCGCACACGACCTAATGTTAACATACGAATCTGCAATACTATGAATCTAAGAAAACAGGCAATGCATGCTCGGAAGCTCGCCTGATTCCTGTATTACATCAGGATTGCTTCGGTCTTAAATACCCGCCCGTGGAAACCATGGTACCTGTCATGACTAACCAGACAAAACGACAGGCCCTTCTTAGGTGTTGACCGGACAAGTATCTGCCCGGGGCTTGTTCGTAAGCGGTGTTTAGGCTTCTGACTGAACAGTGTTTCAAGAAGTTGAATGCTTAACGCTGGAGGCAGCGGCGGGAGAACCGCATCGGTTTGCATGATTACGTGCATTTCTATTGGCAGCATTCCAAGGTATCCGCTGCTTATTTGGGCAATAAAGAAAGTTGCTTCTATGCCGTCGCTCTGAATTTTGGCGCTGGCATGTTTTATTAAGCTTTTTCATGAGAAAACCGACTCCTGGGAAAAAAATGCCATCTGCTTTGGATGTTCTTGGAAGAGGAGCAAGGGTTAGGTGTTTTATCTTACCCTTGCCGCTCCATTTTGGTCTATGAGAGCAAATTGGGGGTATTAGGAGTGTACTTTTGCCATTTCTTAGTGTCTTCATTGTTGTTGAGTTTCTGTAATTTGCTTGTTGTTTGAAGATTGCAGCAGGTTGTAGTTAGACTTTTAGAATAAGGCTCTGTATATGTGAGTGAGTTTACTCCACCTTTTATCAATTCTGGCTGTGACTTGTCGTGTGTCTAATCAGGGAGACATTTTGTTTTGCAAGGTCGGCGACAAAGTGAAGCTGTCTTCGCAGCAGTGGCGAATTTCTGGGATGTGCAATTTTCAGGGTGTAAATAATTGCCTCCAAGTTTGGGG
Organism: Physcomitrellopsis africana; assembly: GCA_036785485.1. NCBI lineage: Eukaryota > Viridiplantae > Streptophyta > Bryopsida > Funariales > Funariaceae > Physcomitrellopsis > Physcomitrellopsis africana. The sequence goes on along the minus strand of JAWRVF010000483.1, from coordinate 215,001 downwards.
ATGGATCATTGGAGCTTTTTAGGTGAAGAGCAATTAATTAGGAATCCTGTGGATAAATTACACAGCTCTTCAATGCAAAGCTTGAAAGAAATGAGCTTCTGAACAATTGCAACAATTTTTTTTTTCTATTTAACTGAAGAGCAATTGAAAAAGAATAGTCATGGATGATGCAATGGACATCCCACCGAAAGGTTTTGGATGGGAAGAGAGCCGGCGAGACCGTCCTAAAGATCGTGGAACAGAAGACAAAAGGCGGGAGCGTGATGCCAGAGAACGGCGATTCGAAAAGGAGGACAGAGCGCCACGGCGAGATCACGTATACGAGAAACGAAGTAGTCAAGAACGATTGGGGCCAGGAGATCGAAAAGAAAGAGGAAGAGACCGCAAGCGCCGCAAGAGCGCCACACCCCCGGGTGTTAACAAAGACAGGCGACAAAGCCCTTTTCCTCGACGATCCCCCCCATCTAAACGCAGCCGGGATGTGCTTGAAGGTAGTCACAAGAAAAACCTTGAAGGTGAAGGTGGTCGAGGACTAGCAAATGACAGCAGGTAACGCGAAGCTAATTTCAAGAATTACTTACGCCTTTCTTGAGCTCTTCAGATTCACTCCTGGATAGTCCTCTTCTTCATGACACCATGTTCGAAGAAGACAGTCTTGCTGTTTTATGACACGTGTTATGTCATTACCAGCAGGATCTCATTATTTGCATTTGGATAGTCAGAAGGAAAGCTCTGGGTAGGTATTTTGGCGGTATGATGTCTCGATTTCGCGTATTTCTATTTTGCAAGATTTTTCTCGTCGCTTCCAGTGGTGAGCATTGACTTTGGCCATCTTCAGGGGTGTGTTATGCGTTACATTTAGCTGCTTTGCAATAGCATGTGCATCTTTGCAGATTATCACAGCGTTGTACAATTTCGAGCCGTAAGTGACGTTGATAATATGACCAAATAGAAATTTATTTTATATTACTCAAAATGTTTTTCTGTTTACCCATTCCTTGGCCTCTGTTAAAACCAATCAATGCCGTTTTAGATTGTCTTTCACGTGTAGGAGATATTTCACTTGCAAGTTGGACAATTGAAGTCAAGAATATTCTCCTAATGGCCGTGAGGCTAATTTCATATTGCCTCTGATTGCAGGCTTGGAGGATTTGACGGGGCGGGGTTATTCTTGTCAGGAAGAATGAAAAGTCGAAGTGAATTTAATTGTGCAAAACTTCAAGGTTAGTGTGGCGTGTTTTTGCTTTTCGAATTGAGTGCTAGGGTAGAAGAGTGTGACATTCCGAAGAAATTCATGTTGCGGTTTCTTGCTTACAATGAGCAACACTAAGTGACATAGAACAAGTCTCAGCATACGGTTGAACATTGAGGATGTTCAGGTTTCAGCATCGGGCCGTATCCCACAATCTCTTACGATGACTCTTCTGCTCCACGAAAGTATGTTTCACGTTCCAGCCTTCAACATTTGTGTATATTTTCCCGGTCAAGCCCTTCCAGTGTTGAACCATGTTCTGCCCAACATGCATGACCGTGGATATCTCAAATATGAAATGATACTTTTGCTTTTCATTGCCTCTATCAACGCCGTCCGCTAGAAGGTTCATGAATATGATGCGGCAATTGAGCCAGCAACTGTCCAAGAGAATACATTGCTTCGCACATATCGTTCATCGATTCTACTTTAATACATGTTTCATCGTTTACATACTTTGTTGCGTCTTACCTAGTGCCTGTGCAGTGGAGGTTTGTTAACTTACAAACAGTTCATTTTGGAGCTAGAAGATGATATATCACCGGGAGACGCGCAGCCTAGGTAAATGTTAGTCTCAAATACTTATTTTTTATGTCACTTGGTACAATGGAAAGATTAGTTGTTTCACTTGTTTAAAAATCTGATTGGTTGTTGTAACCACCCCGTGCTTATGGTTGGTGAAATAATCATTTAAGTTTCCTCGTATTGTTACGTAATTCCACAAAATGTTGCAACTTTAATTGCCCAGCTTGAGCATCACGTGTGTAGGAGTGTTAATTAATGTTGCAATCATCTCAATTTCGATCAGTTGGTTAGCAGATATGAAGCTTACAAGAGAGAATACATCATAACTCAGAAGCTGGCTTTCTTCAAGAAGCACAAAGATGATGATTGATAGGATTTCGACATTTTTAATGACCACATTCCATTTATAACCTAAGGTGCTTTGGTACTTAATTGTGGGTTGGTATGGATGCAAGTTGTTTTGCATGCCGATTAAAAAAGAAGAATGTCCAGGTTGCGGGAAAAGTACGACCCAGAAAAGCTTGAGGCTGTCCTTGCAAGGTGACCAATCACTTCGAATATCTCTTCACTCGACATTGAATTTCGGAATTAGCCTGGTTGTGAACATAACGTGTCTGGAAGTTGTATCTTGGAATGAAGAAGGTTGTTTCCGTCTTTTGGTTGATGGGTGAACAGGAGGAATGAGAGAGCCAAAATTCTAGCAAAAGAGTTGCTATCAGAGCTTCAAGCTGGCTTTCTTGAATCTTAAGTCCTGGGTAATGATATCTAAGATGCATGTTTTTCTTTGCAACCCAATGTGCGTGTAACCAGTGTTGACCTAGTGTCCATGTAAGTATTTTTTGTCATGATTTAAAACAATAAACCATTTACACACTACGATATGTTCTATATTCTCAAGAAGCGTATGACATGCAGAGGTCCCAGCATGGAAATCCCAACCAACGTGGGGCCTGAAAGTGACTCAGGTGATGAAGAAAAAGTTCCTCCGACTACATTCAAGAGCTCAAAAAAATAATGTTGCTCCGACAGAATGTCCAGGATGTTCTGAACCGAGAAGAGTTATTATTGATATTGAGCCAGGTCTCTTATACAGAAGTTGGATGCTGAGAAAGGAATCGGCGATAACATTTTATTGGCAAATTCTGAAGGTGATGTGACTGAGGTAGGCTCAACGGTGACAACGAGATCTTTTAAACATGTTAAGGATTTAGAGGATGTTGAACTTTCGGAGGTGATGCGTACATATCTGTAACGTGTTCACTTTCTGGACTATTATGACATGATTGAATACAAGGAACAGCCAAAGAAGTTTCGGCTTATAACATCTCCTGAATCCAAAAGCAAAGGAGGTTCTAATAGCAACATAGAGGAGAGCATGTTCGCAGAGCGGGATAAGAAGTTAGAGACTACCTGGCAAGCTAGGCTTCAGAGTGGTGATCTCATAGAATATATGCTTGGTAAACAACCACTACAGACCACAGCTAGTGATGCTTTGGACCCTTTTGTGCGTAAAATTCGGGATGAGAAATATGGTTGGAAGTATGGCTGTGGTGCTAAAGGATGCACCAAACTTTTTCATGGACCAGAATTTGTTCATAAGCATCTGAAGTTGAAGCACCCTGACTTGATGACTGACGCAATTGTCAAGGCTCGAGAGGAATTGTACTTTCAGAATTATATGAGGTGAATGAACTACCTTTCATGACAATTAGTAGCATCATTTTTTTCAACGCATGCTGGTTTACGTTGGTAATGGCTTGAATAATCAATGAGGCATACAAGATCCCCCCGCCCCCCACTTTTTTCTTTTTTCTTTTTTCTTTTTTACTAATTTTAGAAAATTGAATTGATCTCGGCTTGAAGGGTTGAGGAACATATTTTTGAGCTGTTCAACTAAGGGGGAAGAGATAATCAGGAAACCTCACATGGTTGTAACGTCGTTTTGTGTGTTTTTTCTCGAATGTGATCCAATCTAATTGCAGGGATGTAGATGCTCTAGGATCTGATCAAACCACCTCAACACATCCACAACAGGTACGTATATGTTTGAAATTTCAATTTTTCATATCTGGAATTACAATAAACCAACAATTATCTCATGCAGTTTTGTTGGAAGCAATTAAGCCCATTCAGTGAGTTGGATAAGTTTAACGGTTCCTGTGATGCGGTTATCTAGGACGTTGTGCAGCTCTTTTTGTATCACAAATGCCTGCTTCATGAGTCAAGTTGAAAAAGGACAATTGAATATGTAGGATATTTTATTAATATACTGATGGATGGTTTGGTAATTGCTGTATTAATTACAGAATTCTAGTGGCAAAAGTCGTGAAGATCGTCGACCTAGTATCTTTGGGCCTTCAATTGATGATGTTGTAGATCATAAATATTCAGACAAGCAGCGTCCAAGTACGGAGGTCCATCAACCTCGTGACACTAAATTTACTCCACGCACCAACGAGGTATTTGAAGAATGCTCGAGGGCCAGAGAGGACGAACAATTTGAGCGTGGTGGTCAGGAAAAATCACAATCTGACAGAGAAGCATCAGAACATTCTTCATCGCCTAGTGTTTTTCTTCCTCTCAGAACCGCAAGACCGTCTCTCTTTGGTGGAAGACATCTGGGAGGTTGCTTTGAGCGTGTACCAGTGGTGACTCTTATGTTCGATCACTTCAGCGGTTCACCATTGCAAGGTTTGCCAGGCGGTCTGTTTGTACCTGATATACTTGGTCCACTCCAGGTGCTGATGCCTGTCCCTGGTGCTGGGTAAGTCATTGACCTTTCTTCCACACGCTAGTAATGCATGCTTGATTTAACTGCACGCTTGTATACATAAGTTTGTCTTAAGAGCACATTCAGCTGGCAAGGTATCTTAGATTGATCAAGGTAGCCAGCCATGAGATTACGCTAATCTTATTAATTGTCTGTATCTGCAGCCCATTGGGTCCGTTTGTACCAGCTCCTCCTGGAATAGCAATGAGATTTCTGATTGAGGGCCCCGGTCCTTCTCATTGTGGTTTTGTGCGGAGTTTTGTGGACGACAATAACCGACGGCCAAGGGATCGTAACAGACCAACACCAGGTCCTAGGTTGGGTGGTGGTTTGTCGGATATTCCTTTTATGATGATTCCTCCTCATGGCTCACACCATGATCCTCGTGGTATTCGAAGGTGCACTCCTAAAGTCTCTACCCTACATATTTCGACTCAGGGGTACAGTATGGGATGGTATAAAAGCGGTATGAAATCAATGACATGAGGAATCTGTGCAAATAGGGGTAAAACCTTGCTTCCGTCGGAGGTAACCATTGAGCTAATGGTTGTGTTGTGATCTATGCAGTTACCATGACCTTGACACTGCCGGAGATGAAGTCACGGTGATCGATTACAGAACTTTATGAACCATTTCGTTGCAATATAACCTAGCCCCAATCAACAATTTAACTGACACTCTTTAGGGTAATGATTTAAAAGACGTGACGAGAGGGGTTAATTTGTTGACTTATCGTTTGAACACTGAACCAATCCATTTTCGTGAAGTCAGGATATTACATTTTGATCATCCCAATGATGGCACGTTTGTGTGCGGCACGGTATCGACCTCTTGCTTTTATCACCAATTAACTCAAAATAACGTGTGCACGTTTTATATTAATCTGAATTTTTTTCTTCAAAAAATGACTTGACTTCACTAAGAACCTTGGTTATAAACTTGCATTCAAACTTGTAGTTTCAGAAACTCTCTAAACGTATCAAATAACAACTACATGAATTAACAAATAAGGTGGTAAATATGGTTATAGCTCTCAACCCATGCCTTTTTAAAAAACTGTATCAAACTTGATTTTCCAAAACCTCTTTGAATACCTCTTCAATCTTACACCATAGTATTTTTTTAATTGTATTTTGGACAAGTCAAATTAATTTTATAAGTTATAATTTATGATATAAGGTTATAGTTTTATATTTCATTAATATTTTATAAAATTAAATTAAAAATAATTAAAAATAAATTAATTAAATAATTAAAAAAAGTGTATATTGATACTTACTTTAATCAAATACAAAAATAATTGAAAAAAATAAATTGGAGGGTTTTTTTTTTTTTTTTTTTTTTTTTTTTTTTGTGCAAAAGAGGGTTTTAAATTGTGCAACCATGACCATGCCATCCAATATATAATTGCTAGTAGTAATGCATTTCAATAGGAAGAATATTAAAAAGATACAATCTTAGAAGGTTTTTTTTTACAATACAATATACAATGATCATATACGCAGACAAGATTAGGCGTAATATTAGAGGGTCTATGGTATAATAGATTGGCGGAAGCTCAATAGTTGAAGGTACAAAGTATCAACTCCGGATGGACTTAGTTGAGGAACAGGAAGTATTAACAATGAATGGATTCCATTGCAAGAATAAGCACCTTCATTCCATTTGGTAATCACCAAGTGAGTTACTTCATTTTAGGTTTGTTTGTAGCTATGTCAAATTGCTTTCGAAAACTGAGCCAAAGGAGATGGCTGTGAATGAGAAAATAGTTTAAAAAGAGGTGAGTAAGCTTTGTAAATCTACTATCATAGTTTGCTCTGTTGGAGGTAAACCAAAAATTAACAGACTAGAAACCTAGAAGAAAGAGTTTAAAAAACTTACAAAGGGCAATATTTTTCTTAGAAAAAATATTGGTTGCAATTACATATATCTCAATGCCTCTTTAAAAGATATAATGCATTGTGTTCTAATTCTATCACCTTTCAAATCTACTCTCAAATATTGCACTTTTTAAGCATGGGATTTAAAATTTGATCTACAATCTGTATAAAATTCAAATGTCAATTTTTTTTTTTCTTTCAAAATTTTAATTTGGATTGCATTAAAAAATATGTTGGAAGAATTTCTACTTGTAATTCATTATATAGTAGCCAAAAATAAAATATTGGCACTTGGGCAAAAAAATAAAAAAATCTTTGAAACTTCATTTTTGCATTGCTATCGATTTGGAAGCCAAATGGAAACTTGAAGTAAAAGTTTACAACCTAGTTGCTAATATGAAAAAATTGATTTGTATTGATTATTTAAACCTGCCTATGCAGTGTAAATTTTTTTTGGCAACTACATATTGCATCAAAGAGTGCTTATTTTTAGTTAAGGCAAAAAGAAGAATTATAACATATCAATCACAAGCCAAGATAAATTCTACTACCAAGATTAATAAATCTAAGTTTACATTAGAGACGACATCACAACTCCCAAGTAAGAATCTATAGCATTCTTTGAACCTACCTAAAGTACCTATTATAAATGCAGAAGCCTTTATGCTCATGAAATACATGAGAAAAGAAGATTAGAAGGATTTATTACGGACATAAGATTTATTTCAATAACTATCTAATTAATATGGATAGATAAAAATAAGTAAAAGTGGGATAATTTGATAATATCTTATAGAGAAGCTTTTTAGAAGTTTTATAGATATAGATTCATCTTTATACATGTCTATAGGTGATTGGTAGGTTAGAAACTTAGTCAACAAGCTAGCCACGTGTCACACATGTTGGTAGCTTGTAGAACAAGCTAAATACGTGGTACACATATACTGAGTTTGCCTTGCAAGTTTAACATATGTCTTGCAAATTAGACACGTGTTGGAGGTCTTATAGAATGCCACCACATAGTTCTTAGGTAGATAATATATATAGAGACAAGAGTGAAGCCTTCTTCACTCTTATCAATTCCTTTCTTACTCTAGTCTAGTTCAAGAGTCCTTTGTATTTTCTAGTCTTTGGCAATAGCCATTCCAGTTTCTTCTTGAATATACATATTTTTTTATTTTTATTTTTATTTTTATTTTTCTTTGACATAATTTTTACTAATTTATGTATCTATTTTAGTTCATGTCCTTGACAGATTGACAAGAATAAAGATACAATATCAGAGTTTTGTCTTTTTTTGATTAAGAGCAGATTATTTTTTTTTTTGATAAGACAAAAGCATATTAAAAGTTGTGGATTATCCACTTCTAAATTGATATTGTTCCTAGATTTATTTATTTTTATTTTTATTTTTTTTTGTTTTTTTTGTAGTGAGAGTAGACATTCTTTTCTTTCTATTATATTATTATGGAAAAACTTGTTGAAATGAAGAGTGTAATAGCACAAATGCAAGAGCAAATAAGAGAGTTAATACTTGCAATGCATCAACTCAATGTACCACCATAAGGAGTAACAAGATCAGGAAAAAATGAAGATATAGAGATGATTAGAGTTGCTTCAAGCCATACCTCTTTATTTATGATAGAATACCATTTAAGCATCAAGGAATCAAAAATTAATTTGCTAGAGAAGTTTGATGATATAAGATTTAAATTTTGAGGACTTATCAATCAAGTACAATTGGTGATTGAACTTCAACCTCAAAGTTATACAACTCAAGGGTCACAAGTTAGATTTATTAAAACATTACTTTTATCTTTTATTTTATTATGATTTTCATCTTTTCTTAAACAATGTGATCTAATATTGAATAATTTAGAAGCATTTTTAGCGGAATTGTGATCTATGTATGAAAAACATGATGCAATTTATGTTACAACCAATAAGATTTGTATCTTGCGATAAGGCAATTGATCAATAACATCATATGCTTTATAATTTTGATAATTAGCAATTGACACCAAGTGGAATGATGTTGCATTTATTAGTCAATTTTTTTATGGATTATAATATAAGGTAAAGAAATTGATGTTTAATTTATCCAATTCTCAGACATTGAGTCAAAAAATTGACTTTGCTATGAAGTGTGACAATTGACTTTTTGAGTTTCAATTTGAGAGTTGCACAAAGGAGCTCCAACGTTATTATAATACAATGGCAATACCAACGTCTTCTCAAAATATACATTGTGAAATAAAAGACATGCAAATTGATATGGTATATTTTAAACTTCTTACTGAACAAGAAAAGACTTGTCGTCATCAAGAAGGATTGTGCATATATTGTAGAGAACTTAAATACACTACTTAATATTATTCAAAGAAATAAAAAAATTACAAAATAAGAAGTACAATTGTTAAAGAAGACAATATGTTAAAAAATAATTTTGTTTAGCTACAATAGGAACCATGTAGCTAAAATCGTATACAATTCTTAATAAAGGTCATATTTTTTTCTTAGAACCATCTTCTTATTTTATAATAGATGTCTGTTTGGGACCTAAAAATCACAAAGCCTTTGCTTTACTAGATTTAGGAGCCTCAACGTGTTTTTTAGATAAAAAGTTTGTTAAAAGTCATAAAATACCTTCAATACAAGAAATTAAATCCGTATATGTAGAAGTCATATATGGTCATCTATTATCTTCTAGAGATATTACTTATAAAATCTTTTCTATAAATATAACAATAAATAGTCATAATAGTTATATAATCTTTAATATAATTAAATCTCTCTCTAATCCAGTCATTTTAGATTTATCATGGCTAAAAAAATATAATCCTTGAATAGACAAGATTTCTTGTAGACTTGATTTTTCTCATAGCATTAATAAGAGTCATGTTAACCAAGTGAAAATCCATAAGTCTAATATAATAAAATCCATACTTGTAGGTGCAAAAGTTTTTATAAATGTAGTAAAAGAATAATCATCTTTTACTATTTATGCTACACCTATTTTTAATAATAAAAAGATTTTAAGTGGCATCCCAAGCCTATATCAAGATTATCAAGATGTTTTTGATAAAAAAAATGTAGATATTCTTCTAGAGCATTGTTGATATGATTGTTCAATTGATTTCAAAGAAAGTTCTTAACCTTCATTTGGACCAATTTATAATTTATCTCAAAATGAATTGGTTGAAATCAAAAAATATATTTATAAGAACTTGGCCAAGAATTTTATATGCCATTCAAAATCTCTAGTAAGAACTTTTATCTTATTTGTAAAGAAAAAAGATGGATTATTATGGATGTGTTTAGATTATTGAGGATTCAACAAGATTATCATCAAGAATAGATATCCTCTATTTTTGATATTTTCACTTCTTGATCAATTGAATCAAATTAAGATCTATACAAAAATAGATCTATGAGAAGCATAAAATCTGGTATGTATCAAAGAAGGAGATGAATAGAAGACTATATTTTGAATAAGATATGGGCATTTTGAATATAATGTCATGCCTTTTGGACTTACAAATACACCAGCTGCTTTTCAACATCATATAAATGATTTTTTTTGTGAGTTTCTTAATGATTTTATTATTTGATATCTAGATGATATCTTGATCTACTCTAAGAATATAGAAGAATATGAACTTCATCTTTATTGTATATTATAAAAACTTGTTGTATATTATAAAAACTTGTTGTATATTATAAAAACTTGTTGTATATTTCACACTATTCAAGTTGACTTCTTAGGATACATCATTTTAAATGATGGTCTCAAGATGGATTTTAAGAAAATCCAAACAATCATAGACTGGAAGATTTCAAAAATAATAAGAGATGTACAATGCTTTTTGGGATTTACCAATTACTATTGAATTTTCATTAAGAAATTTTTTAAAGTTATAATTCCACTTACATACTTAACTTGTAAAGACAAATTCAAGTGGAAAAAAGAAGTAGAAATATTATTTGAAGCTTTGAAGAGAATTTTTATTTCTGCACCAATCTTATATTGTGTTGAGTTTTTCAAGGCATTTTTTATAGAAACAAATACATCAGATTTTGCTTTGAGCCCAATATTGTCACAAATGAAAGCAGATGATAAATTCTACCTAATTGTTTTTCATTCCAGGAAATTTTCAGCAATAGAGATCAACTATAAAATCCATAATAAAGAACTTCTTACAATTTTGGATTCTTTTCAAGAATGGTGTCATTATCTAGCAAGGGCTTTTAGTCCAATCATCGTGTATATAAATCACAAGAATCTTAAATATTTTATATCAACATACATATTGAATCGCTGTCAAGCTTGTTAGAGCATGTTTTTGTCAAGATTCAAATTTATTATCACTTATTGGCTACAAAAAAAATAATGTCTATCTAATGTCCTTTCTAGACATTCATATCTTGTACCAAAAAAAAAAAGATTTAGCTTTTGATCAATAAAGAATGATCTTCTTGAAGTTGGAGCAATTTCATCTTTGAGCAATGAAATCAATATTGACTGTTGATTCAACTTTTGTCAAACAAGTCCAATTAAATATGTCTTTAGACCCTCTTCTTCATGAAATTAAGAATAATTCATTTAGGTCTCATAATACTTCTAAGTTCAAATTTAAGAATGATCTACTCTATTTTGAAGGATGTCTATATTTTCCAGAAGATGAATCACAAGTACATACTCTTGAAGCTTGTCACAACTTTCTTACAATAGGAAATTTTGAATATAATAAGACTTTGGAGCTAATATCAATAGATTTTTGATGGCTTCAAATGTGAAAAGTTGTTTAAAAATTTGTAGAATTGTGTGATGTTTGTTTAAGATAAAAAATTCCTCGTCATCAACCTTATATACTTCTCTCACCATTAACTATACCAATACAATCTTGGTTTTTTATTTTTATAGATTTTATTATGGATCTTATAAATTCAAATTCATATAACTCTATATTTGTGATTGTAGATTGTTTCACCAAGATGACACATTTTGCACCATATACAAAATCTATTACACTTGAATAAATAACTAAATTCTTCCTTAATAATATCTATTACTATCATGGATTATCAAAGGATATTATATTAGATAGAGGGATGCAATTTGTATCAAGATTTTAAAGAATTCTTTTCAAAATATTAAAAACACATATAAAACTATCTTCAGCTTTCCACCCTCAAATTGATGAACAAATAGAATGGATAAATCAAGTTTTAGAGTAATATTTGACATATACCATCAACTATCATTAGGATGATTGAATAACTCTTTTGCTATTGGCATAGTTTACTTATAATAATTTGGTACATTCTTCTACTCAATAAATTCTATTCTTTGTAAATTATGGTTATCATCCACAACTTGATACTTTTGGCTTTTCAAAAGCTGATAATCTTGTGACAGAAGAGTTAGCAAATTGGCTATCAGAGCTACATACAATAATAAAGGCACAATTAAAGGAAGCTCAAAAATGCCAAAAGATCAATGTAGATGTCTATTGCAAGAATCTAGCAAATACATCAATAAAAATCAATGTATTTGATTGATGATATTCATCAAAATTAAAATGAAGAGTCAAGAAAATCTTTACTATAAAAGAAAGGAAGTTCAATAGAGATTTCATTCTATCTTATATTATTATTTGCTATTTCTTTTTTTGAATTTGTTTATATCAAAGAGATGAAAAATCAACAACCAGCAAATTTAACTCAAGAGCCATTATTTGCTGACTTATTGGATGAGACATTATAACTATCACAACCTTCAAGACGATAGAATAGAAATGAAGATCCTCAAGAACAACATATTTTTTTTTGGATTGATGGCAAGATACAACGTGTTTGATATCACAACCTTGGAAGAAACTCCCGGTGCTTGATAATACTTTTAGAGGTAAGAACTATTCCTGATGGTATTTTAAATATTTTCTTTGAAAGAAGTTATGAAGGCCTCAACAATCATCAAATAATAGGGTGGTCTTCTTATCTTGGTATGGAATTCTATCAATGGTTGATAGGACCTATCAATCACCTTTAAAGGGAATAAAGATCAAAATATGTAGCAAATACAATTTGCTACATCTTGGAATTTTTTAACAGATAATCATTGCTCTTTATGGAACTCGTCTCTAAAAAGGGGATAATATCATAGACATAAGATTTATTCTATTAACTATTTAATTAATATGAATACATAGAAGTAGATAAAAGTAGATTAATTTGATAATATCTTATAGAGAAGCTTCTTAGAAGCTTCATAGATGTAGATTCACCTTTATATATATCTATAGATGATTGATAGGTTAGAAACTTAACCAATAAGCTAGTCACGTGTTACATATGTTAGTAGCTTGTGGAATAAGCTAAATATGTCATGTACATGTAAGAAACTTGCCTTGCAAGTTTGACATGTGTCTTGCAAATTGGACATGTGTTGGAGGTCCTATAAAATGCCGCCACATAGCTCTTAAGCAGATAGTATATATAGAGACAAGAGTGAAGCCTTTTTCACTCTTATCAACTTCTTTTTTGCCTCTAGTCTAGTTCAAGAGTCTTTTGTATTTTCTAGTCTTTAGCAATAGCCACTCTAGTTTCTTCTTAAATATACATACTTCCTTATTTTTATTTTATCATTTTTATTTGATATATTTTTTACTAATTTATGTATCTATTTTAGTTTGTATCTTTGACAAGGTTCTATTAATCAATATTATATTATAAAATATCCACCAATATGTAAACAATTAATATAACAGATGACATTTATGACATGGCTACAATTGATGAAGATAGTTATAATATGTAATTAGATGAATCAATAATCTTATATATTAGTACTAACATTCCACAAAATATATTGGTATTATCAACCTATATGAAGTCATTACCATTAACGTTTAATCAAAAAAATGATTTATTTTAAATCATATAAGCAACAAGTGATGATATAAAAGATGTGATTAAATTCACATCAATTTCCATGATTGAAATTGTAAGCTATATTGTAAATAGTGACAATACCTTGTTGGATAACAATGACACATTCTACAACAATTGCTCCAATAATATGTAGTAGAATAACAATAATCAGCTTCAAAGCAGTTATTCTAACAATATATAAGAGCAATAACTATGGAATACTATCTTTGCTCTTTGATTTGCATATGATTGACAGTCCTACAATATTGATCTAAAATTAGACTAAGTATATAAATCACCTATGATATTGTGTTTTAACACAACTATAGGATGAAAGGACAAAAGAAGATATATATTATAAAAAAATTTAATTAAAAACTAAATTACAAAATTACTTTAGAAAATATAGATTTAAAAAAAATAAAAATATAGAGGTAGTAAAAATATTTAGTGCTAATCTTGCTTTTTTTATAAAAAAGGCTTCTACTTACTTTGTAGGGCCATAAACAAGACAAAATAAGATAGATTAGCAAAAATACTACTATAAGAATCTTAAGATCAAAGTAAAGAATAGGTTCCAGAAAAAATGATCTAAGTAAACCTTGGATTGATATCTATAGAGAATTGGTTGTAAACCAGGATTGAAACTAGATTCCAAGGCACAAAACCATGTGCCTATAAGTTCTTTAGCTGATTAGAAAGTAAGATTTGAGAGTGGACTTCATAGGGTTTTTTTGAGCATTGGTTTTGAGGATTTTGAGTTTGTAATGACTTTGTAAAAGCTATATAAAATCAAGGTTCTATTCGGATAATTATAATTATTAAAAAATAAAGTAGATTTGTATTTTTGAGCATATTGAGAGTTTTGTAGTATATCCATAGATAAAAATTTGTGGATTTGTGAATATGATTTTATTAGATGTCTTTTGTAAATTTGAGCTTAATCTAATAGTTAGATCAAAGGTTATTAGAGTTTAAGTGAATTGGAATCTTAAAAATTAGATTTTGATGATTAGTAAGAGTTTCTATATTTTTAAGCAATGTCCCACTTAGATTAGAATGATTCTTTTTTGAGCTACTAATTAACTTAGTTTTCAATATTTTTATAAAATTTTAAAATATATAAATAGTACAAAAAAGAGATATTGATGTTGGAAGAACAATACTAAGATTGGAAAAGAAAGGTGGCCAACATCCAAGAGGATTAAGAGTTTTTGCTCCTAATTGATAAGTTTGATTTCTTTCAAATTTTAAATACTTATTTTCAACTAGTATGTCAAGAAGTATACTAATTTTGAATAAAATTTAATAATTATTGAGATTTTAAATTTGCTATTAATATTAATTAGGATTTTATTAATATTTGTCTTAGAATTTTATTAAAATTTTATTAAGATATTAAGATTTTATTAGGATTTATTTAAGATATTAGAATTTGATTTAGGATTTGATTTAAAATTTGATTTAGAATTTGATTTAAGATTTGATTATGGTTTGAATAAAGCTGATTATGATTTAATTAAAATTTGATTAGAATTTAATTAGAATTTAATTAAAATTTGAATAAGATTTTATTAGGATTTATTTAGGATTTAATTTAAGTTCAATTGAAATTTATTTAAGATTATATTAAAGTTGTTAAATTCTTGCTTAGTTGTAATATACAAGTTTACTTTCTATAGCCAAGTGTCCAGTGTATTCTCAAAGAAGATGACACGTAATACTATAGGAGTAAAAAAATATAATAAGAATCAATTAATGGATGTTAGATTCTTTAAGGATGGTTTTATAGGTACTTAAAGATAAAATAAGAAATTAGAGACCTCATCAATTACATAGGGAGATATCATGGAACAAGACAATGTAACAATGATACTATTAATAGTAATAGAGATACATCAAATTATTTCTATTAGAAAGTTGGTAGAAAAAATCTATAATTCAACATCAATTAATATGGAATGTAGCAATCTTAAATATGGATGTCTCATGCTTGTCATAGAGGTTCGATCTAATATCAAAGGTAGTGAGAAGAATATAGATTAGATCAATACAAGGAGTAGATTAAATTAGAATTCATCTAAACGAAAGCAATTGGGATCCAAAGGACCTTAATCACATCTTATATTGAGGTCTTTTTTACAAAGCATAGCAAAACCTCACTTCTACAACATGATTAGAATTCTTTTAATGAAAGATATCAATATGGCAAATAAAAGATGCCAACATGGCAAATAAAATCTATGTTGGTCATCACTTCGTCTATGGCCTTGATTTTGTGATGGGACCTTTTATATTTTGTATAGAATAGCCATGTGGTGGAAATGCTATAGAAAAAAGTTTCTATTTTCTAATAGATAGGTGATTGTGGTTAGTCCAAATACAAATCTAGGACCAATAGAAAGTCCATCACACCTTAAATATAATAGAAGACTTGGATTGCAAGTATTTTTTGATCTAGATCTTTAATAGATTTGTCACAATCTAGGAGGTTTGGTAGACTCTAAGATCTTAACCTTTGCAAACTTGGATGCGTAGAGCATTGTAGCCTCCAAAGACAAGTCAAATCTCTAAAAAGAAATCATGTTACCTCTAAAGGTTCTCAACCCTCATTGTTAAGAATATATACTTTAGAGATTTACAGAACCTTCTTGAGTTAGTAAAAGTTGGTTGAAAAGCTTCCTAATTGGTGAAAATTGGTTGAAAAGTTTCCTAATTAGTAAAAAGAACTCAAGAAGCTTCTCAATTAATAGAAGAAATTCAAGAAGCTTCTCAATTAATAGAAGAAATTCAAGAAGCTTCTCCAATTAATAGAAGTTGCTGAAAAAACATCATAGATAGGAGTATATATAGGGGTCAAGGTTGAAGAGTTCTTCAGTCTCGATAATGCATTTCTTGGAGTTCTAGCTCACCTTTTGTAGTATTATTTGTATATTCATTTGTTACATTCAAGTTCTTATTGATTTCTTTTTAAAATCTTATCCTAATTCAAGTCTCTTGCTTTATATTCTTATGTCCTTGATAGTTTGTTAAGATTGATCTGATCTTTAATATCAAAGTTGAATCCTTTTTGTTAGAGAGTGGATTATCCTTCTATTTGAAGATACATCAATGCTTTAGAGGTTGCAGATTATCCTCCTTTAAATTGATATTTTCTTCATTATAATATTAGAGCTTTGTCTTTCTTGTGAGAAAGTGGATCATCCCTCTCCTTAAAGGTTTTAAAGTATTTTAGAGGTTGCAAATTATTGTCCTCTAAATTATTATTATCTTCTTATAGATTTATTTCTTCTTTCTAGAATGGCTAGAAGTCAAGACATTAGTATGACTAAATCTTCTAAGTCCAAATTAGACGCTATTATAAATGCTCTTATTACTTTATCTACTAGGACTATAGAGATTGAAGGGGTTGTTATAAAACTTTGTAATAATTCAACATCCGGAGTGCCACAATCTAGATTGCATCTACCTCCAACTTCTATGCTTAAGGGTGCTGTACTATCTATGTTGTACCAAGAAAATCCACCTGTTGAACAATGCAAGGAATCTCAATTTAGTCTTTTGGAGAAATATGATGATATGCGTTCAAAGTTTAGAAAGTTTGTCAATCAAATTCAATTAATAATGGTCTTATATCTTAGTACTTATCCAATAGAAGAAGCACATGTTGGATTGGTTAGCACCTTGCTTATGGAGCAAGCATTATTATGATTTGCTCTTTTGTTTGAAAAAAGATCATCAACTTTGAAGTTTTTATAGAAACATTCAAAAAATATGATAAGGCTCATTGGGCAATAGCTAAGATCCGAGCATTACGTCCAGAGGCGTACTCTACATTAGTCTATGTATCCAATTTTAGACAATTAGTGTACGATATCAATTGGAACAAAAAAATCCTAATGAGCCAATTTTATTGGAGATTAAGAGATGATGTGAAGGATTTATTATTGTCGCTTCCAAATCTACAATTATTCAATGAAGCCATTAATTAAGCTGAAAATATGATAACCAATTATTTCAATATTGACAAGATCAATATTCATGGACTTCAACAAGACAACATGCAATCTGACAAGCATTTAAAATTCAGACTCAAAAGTAGAAGATATGCAACTTGATGTAATACAATTTAAATCTTTTAATCTTCAAAAAAAAAGCATCAAATAGAAGAAGATCTATGCCTATATTGCGGCGAGGAAGGCCACAAGATTGACAATTGTCCAAAAAAACAAAATTGATATATTACCAAAATCAAGAGTGCAATTGTTCAAGAAAATGACAATGTTCAATCATAATAGGGATCTTGTGGCTGAACAATCCAATATTACAAAATTATTTAGGTTCTTCTCTTTCTACTCAACCTACTCATTATTTTATAATTCTTTTATATTTTGGCCCTCAGAAGCTTCAGACGATCACTTTATTAGACTCGGGAGCATCCGCTTGTTTTGTAGATGAGGCATTTACTAAGCTTTATAAAATTCTTCTAGTAAAGAAATCCAAACCTATTCATATAGAGATAATAGATAGATGACTCTTATCCTCTAATAGTGTCACCTATGAAACCACGCCTATAGAAGTGTCGTTCAAAGATCATAGAAGCCAAATTGTATTTAATATTATTAAGATTCTTTTAAATCTTGTTATTCTTGGATTATCTTCATTGGAAAAGCATAATCCATCTATAGATTGGAGATTGTAAGGAATAACATTTTTAATAGAGATTCTTACAAAAAAAATTTATAAATAGGCACAAATTGATAAACATTTATTTATTGGATCAAGGGCTTTTATAAGATTAGCCAAAGAAGGTCCACGACTTGTTATTTATGCAATCCCAATTAAAGAAGATATGACATCATTGACAAGTATTTTAAAGCAATATAACAAATTTTAAGATATTTTTCAGAAGAAGAATGCTGATATATTGTCAAAGCACCAATCATATGATTGTACTATAGATCTTTACGAAGGAATACAACCACCTTTTGGCCCAATCTATAATCTTTTTCAAAATAAACTTTTAATATTGAAAGATTGTATTAATAAAAATCTTACTAAAAACTTCATCAGGAATTCAAAGTCTCTAATAGGTACACCTATATTTTTTGTAAAGAAGAACAATGGTTTCTTATATATGTGTGTTGATTATCAGGGATTGAATAAGATAATGGTGAAGAATTGTTACCTACTACTATTAATCTTAGGACTTTTGGAACAACTTGGCCAAGCCAAAATTTATATTAAGATAGATCTTCATTGAACATATAATTTAGTAGGGATCAAAGAGGGAGATGAATGGAATACTGCATTTTGGACAAGATATGGATATTTTGAATATAATGTCATACCTTTTGGACTAACAAATATACCTGCTATCTTTGAGCATTTAATAAATGACATCTTTGAAGAATACTTGGACAAGTTAGTAGAAGCTGCTCAAGAAGTATCCTAGATAAGAATATATATAGGGATCGAGGTTGAAGAGTTCTTTAATCTTGACAACACATCTCTTGGAGTTCTAGCTCATCTTTCTTGGTATTATTCATGTACTCATCTCTTAAATTTAAGTTCTTATTAGTTTCCTCTTAAAACCTTATCTCATTTCAAGTTTCTTGTTCTGTATTTTTAAGTCCTTGACATTCATAGTTCTATGGAAAAGCCACCATCTAAGGTAGAAGGAATGCTCCAATTTCTAAAAAATATTACTATCTCAAACTTCCAAATAATTAAAATTTCAAATCAGACAACTTTTAGTGG
Organism: Physcomitrellopsis africana; assembly: GCA_036785485.1. Lineage (NCBI taxonomy): Eukaryota > Viridiplantae > Streptophyta > Bryopsida > Funariales > Funariaceae > Physcomitrellopsis > Physcomitrellopsis africana. The sequence goes on along the minus strand of JAWRVF010000483.1, from coordinate 195,881 downwards.
TTTTTTGCAAAAAATATCTTTATACATGACACACATGTCAAAATTGGAAGTATTCAATACTACTAAAAAATACCAAATTTTGGATTTAAGTTCTCTATAAAAAAAAAATTACTCTTCTTCACAACATAATATAATAGGTGGACGTAGATTTCTTTTCTTTAGACAAAAAAATATACAAGTTAATCATCAAGTTAATTCTTATTATATGGATTTTAGTTTTTTTTTTTTTTTTATTGATATAAGAGGCAATTCAAGAACTCTTTTTTTTCCTAGTTCCCTTAAGTTGAGAAATCAAAAGAAAAAAAGATCCATATCAAAAATAAGAATTTACTCTAGGTTCTTAAAAAGATAATTAAAAATAGAAGTAGATATGAAATGTGACCTTATTACATCAAATATCTTATAAAATTAAATATTATTATATATAATATTAGAGGCTTGAATGATCTACCAAAGATTCTTAAACTAAGCAATTATATTTAAAATTCTTTACATAGGTAGGCAAGCTCTTATTTCTATTATCCTATCAATTCACACAACATTGATCTTGATCTATTGGAGAATAATATTTTATTGAGCAATTTAAAAACTCCTTCATATTTTAGTTCTTATGGATTAAGAAAAGATAATAGGTGTGGCTCTTTATTTCAAGTAAGAGAACACTTTAGATCTCTAAAAAGATAACTACTTATTGATGAATTATTCAAGCCTTCCTTCTTTCAATAATTTATGAAGTTAAAGATTTTATCTTATAACATGAGGAGATTAAATGATCCTCTAAAAATATTAAAACTTTGTAATTATATCCAAAGCATTTTTTTAAAATATGATACTATTCTTTTCTAAAAGCACAAGTTATATGGATCAAGGGCCGAAGAATTAAACAGTTTCTTATGGCCTAATACAAACTTTTATATTTTAGAAGGAGTCTCATACTATGTAAATAATACTAATAGTATATGAATTGAGGGTGTTTGTATATCAATCTCTCCAAAAATTAAATATTTAGTTAGTAATATAGAGGCTTTCATATATAATAAAGTATTATAGATCACGCTTATTAATATCTTTGGAAATTCCATTGAAATTGTGAATATCTATGCATCTAACTAAAAACAAGAATTATGCAAACTTTTAAAGGACTTAACTAATAATCTACTTTTTAATATTTTATTCATCTTTAATAGAGATTAGAATATAATTTAAAAGATAAGAGACAAATCATTGCTTTGTAATAGATTACTATTTAAAAATAAGGATAATTTTAAAAATTATTTTTATTCTTATTCTTTTTTAATAGATACCTTCAAATATAGTGGTGCATTAAACTATTCATATGATAATAAAAAAAAGACAATAAGGATCTTAGCAAGGCTAAATTTTTTTTTATTTAAGCTCTCTTTTTTTCTAAAAAAATTAAATTCAAAATTAATATGTAAGAAAGGACAACGCACTATTTAATCACCTTTTGATTGAATTTTCTCTTTATCTACAAAAATCTAAACCTAAATCATCCATTTTTAAAATAAATATTTATAATTTAAATAATCTTTGGATTCTTTAACAAGTTAATGAGATTTGGTCATAATATAATAATAGAAGATCTTTTATTTACCACATCTAAATTTTTATATATTTTTACAAGTCCTTTTTTAAAAAACAAGCATTTTTCCAATTAAGACAATATATTGAATTATAAGGTCATTTTCATGAGACTTACTCTATTTTTTAAGCCAATCTTCAAGACATTAGCCTTCAAGGTTGTCTTAAACAAGTTTAGGTATCTTTCAACTAATTTAAAGATTAGCAATAAGAATGGAGGTCAATACATGCTTAGATTAAATAGAGACAAATAGGAGATAGTATTAACAAAGTTTTTTATGCTAGGATTAAAAATTGTCATTCTAAATTAATTATCATAGAATTCCAAAATCCTCAAGATGACCTACAAAGAGATCTTCAAGACTTGAAAAATATTTATTTTAATTTTTATTCTAATCTCTATAAAAAAATTCAAAGATCTAAAGAATCTGAAGAAGCCACAACTATTTTTCTTAATAATATTTTATACAAGATCACAGAGTATGAATAAGGATTTATTTAAGCCATTTAATATATACAAAATTAAAGAAGTTATTAAAAACATAGCTAAAATCAAAGCATCTAGTCAAGATGGAATAGGTATTGAATTTTTTTAAATCTTCTGCGAGATCATTGAAAAAGATTATATTGTCATGATTAATTATAATTTAGCTAAAAGTTGGTTCCATCATTACATTGTCAAAGGACATATTGATCTTTTGTACAAAAAAGATGACAAAATAAAGCTAGGCAATTGAAAGCCCATTACCTTATTAAATACCTTTTATAAAATTTATACTAAAGTAATCCAAAAAAGGCTCCAAGTAGTTTTCAATAAGATTATTCATTTTAATTAAATTATTATTATTATTATTATTTTCTTTGAGGTTTATTTTAAATAATATATTAATTATTCAAGAAAAAATTAATTGAGCCAAGACCTCAAAACAACTCTTTTTTTTCTTAAAAATTAATTTTTTAAAAGCTTATTATAAAGTGTCTTGGGATTTTGTGTTTAAAGCATTAGAGTCACTTAGCTTTGATAATTTTTTTCTTCAAATGATTAAAATTAGCCTCCAAGGTGCAAGTACAATAATAAATATTAATAATATTTTTATAAAAAAATTTTAATAGAAAAAAACATGAGATAAGATTGTCCTTTGGTACCTTATCTCTTCATCTTAGTTGGCAAAATTCTTAATATTTTTATTCAACATACTATTTAATAATACCATCTATAAGATATTTTTATTTTTTAAAGCCCAAATCAATAAGTCATTACCCAAAATATCAATGATTCTATAATCATTATTTATAAAAAAGAAGCAAATATTATTTATTTGATGAATATTATCAAGCAGTTTAGCTTGGCTTTAGGTATTAGAGACATATACTTTGGAAGTTCATAGAACCTTTTAGAATATTCTAGAGGTTTTCTAGTTATTGGAAGTCGCTTGAGAAACTTCTTACTTGGTGGAAGTAACTTGAGAAGCTTCATAATTAATAGAAAGAGCTCAAGAAAGCTTCCAAGTTGGTAGAAAATATTTGAAAATCTTCCTAGTTTGATGGAAGTCACTTAATAAGCTTCTTAAATAGGAATATATATTGGAGTCAAGGCTGAAGAGTTCTTCAGCCTTAACAATGTATCTTTTGAAATTCTAATTCACCTTTCTTAGTATTATTTGTGTATTTATCTAGATAATTCAAGTTTTTATTGATTTTTTCTTAAAACCTCTTTCTAGCTCAAGTTTCTTATTTTATGTAAATCCCACCAATGAATCTTAATTGGTAGATTAATTAAAATTATATTTTTGAGTTATTTAAATACCAAAATATTAAAATTAGAATTTTTAATTTTATCATTTAAATATTTATTAGAATTTAGAAGAGTTTATAAGTTACAAGAATCTTATTAGAGAAAAGTCATAAAATTAGAGTCTTAATAAGTCTTAGAGGCAATTATCTTAGTTGTTTTAGTATTTTTTTTTAATTGAAAGAATTAGTATTTAGTTATTGAGATCAATGTCTATATTGGCCTTCTATCTATATATAATACTTATTAGAAATACATAAATATTATTTAGTAGGTAGAAAAAGTATGAAAAAAAAACCTATGTCTTTGTAGTTATTTATGTAAGAAATAAGATTTTAAGTTGATTTAAATTGATTTTATTATTATAAAAAATCACCAAGGTAGAATAAAATAGTTATAAATTGATAATATAATCTTTAAAATATTATAGATATTTTTAGAATATTTAAAGAATATTTTTAGAATTATTTAGGAATTTTTAGAATAATTTTGAAGACTTTGATAAAAATAAATTTTACCACCTTGGGAGCCATTATGAAGAAATGGAGCAAGATTTGAAGGCCATGCAAGGTTCTTAGACTAATAGGATATTTTTTAATACCATGGTGTAGTCAAAAATGCAAAAAAATGAGTTTTACTAGTAGAAAATAGGAGGACCAGTAGCTAGTGTAGTCCTTGTAGGAAGGAAGGTGTACAAGTTCCATATGGATTGTGGCATCTTGGATGTAGGTAGGAGGATAAGACTAAGGCCTCATGGCTTCTCTAGGACACCTTCATACATTACTTGTGAGCCTTGGTGAGGTTCAAACTCATGATTTCTTAAGCAAGTTATCTTTGAGATAAAAAGTTTTTACTTAATTTTTTTATTATTTATCTTTTATCTTTGAATTATTATAATTTATTTATAGTAACTTGGATTTATATGTTTTTTATATCATTAAAAAGATAAAAGATTATCTATTTAAAAATATAACTTTTATTTTTTATTTTTATTTTTTACTAGATAAAAATACAATGAATAAACTATGATCTAATTTTAAATTGTGTATTTGCTTCCTACCATTTATTTCACTTGTTTAGTGATGTTCTTCTCTTTGTCCTTCCTATTTGTTCCCATCACTTCACACCATCAATTACAAGCAACTCTTAAGTGATGCCATCTTGTAATTTGGATTGAGAGGTGAATTTTATCCTTGCATTTTGGTGCATTTGCTAGGAGGTAGTGCTTCTAATTGTGTAGGTGAATGTGGAGTTAGTTAATGGTGATTGACATTTTATATGGATTTTTTAAGTGAGTATTTCAACTCTATTCTCCATCATTGGTAAGTCTTCTAGCTCTCTTCATTGTTGTTGTAAAAAAATCTTTTATCATTTATAGTCAAAAAAAAAAAAAAAAAAAAATCTATTTTTAAAGAGAGTGATTTGCTCTCGGATTTTTATCAATCAATTTTTATGTGTTTTTTATTTGAATTTAAAATTTTGTGAGGTTATATATCTTGATATTAGCTTTTTAAAAAATTATCACACGTTTGATTTAGATTAAAATTGAATTTTTAGTGAGTTTTTTATTAGAAGGAGATTCATTGCCTTAGCAATGTTGTATACTCTTGGTTTGAAAAGGCATTTCTTAGTGCCTATTGATTGTTTTCAATTGAATTATTTTGGAGTAAAAATACTTGAATAGTAAGCTTGGATTGGTATATCTTTTATTGAAGTTGCATCAATACTCAATTTGTGGCAAATTTTGGAATAGAAGATGTTGTTGCCTTAGGCAGAATACAATTGACATTAATAATTTCTATCTCTTCAACCATTGACATTGTTGATTTTATGTTTAATTTTTTAATTTTTTATTTAAAGTTTTTTTTATTATATTAAATTATAATTAAAAATAATAAATTAAAAATTAAAATTAAAAAATTAAAAAAACAAAAAAATAAAAATAAAAATAAGTTAAAAATTTAAAATTTTAAAATAAAATTTAAATTTTTTTTTAAAAAAATAAAAAAAAATAAATCAAAAATATTAATAATAATAAATAATAAATAAAATATAAATAGAAATAGAAATATTAATTTAAGATAATTATTTTATTAATTAATAAAAATTAAACTAAATTAATATTTTTAATTTTTACTTTTACTTTTACTTTTATTTTTTATTTTTACTTATATTTTTACTTTTATATATATATATATATATATATATATATATATATATATATATAAATTTTTTTATCTTTAAATTTTTTTTATTTTTTTTAAATTTTTTTTTTGATATTTATTTATTAATATGATTATTATTATTTTTTAACATGCATGATAAGTTTATGCATTGATATAAGTTTAATATATGTTATTTTATTTCATTGATTTAACTTTTATGTAATATTTTTGCTTTTAATTTTAAGTAATATTTTGTCATGGACATAAGATTTATTCTATGAATTATCTACTTAATAGAAGTAGGTAAAATAAGTTAATTTGATAATATCTTATAGAGAAGCTTCCTAGAAGTTGGTGAATCTCAACATAGCCAATAATATGATGGCTAAGATTCACAAGATGTGAGATATTTAGAAATACCAAATGAAGAACAAGGCTTTTAATCTATTAGGAATCAACCTTCATCTTCTCAAATCAACTATATTTCACATGAAGAGGTTCTTGAGAGAGCTAAAGAACTCCCTAATATACCAGCCTTGGCAGTTATGACAAGGTCTTGATATATTAATCCTTCCCCTCCTATTTTAATTGATACTGAAAATAGTTCAAAAGATTCTCCTCACTTTTCAGATTTAAATGAAGCAACAAAGGAGGCAATGGTTAATATAAGAGATTCTAAAGAAGTATTTTAAGTCCTTGAATCCAAATCAAATAGATTATCAAGAAACTTGAAGGAAAATATCCAAACAGAGGAATTTCTTTTTAAGAAAGAGTAGAAAGGATCTAGAGTTTCTAATTTTGAATTTAATTCTTCACCTCAATTTAAAAAAGAGAATCAAGTTAGATCATATAATATATGGAAGGATTTGAAGAAAATCAATATAGATATTATAATTACTCAATTGTTAGAGATTTTTCTAATAATGAGAAAGAACTTTAAAATAAGCCTTTTTATTAACAGATATCAAAGGTCTAAAACAAAAATCTAATCTTATATTAGAACTATTCAAGGAGCACAAGAAGTGAAGGCAATTGAATTGGAGGTATCTATAGTAGATAAAATCATATCCTATATTATTATAGATGGAGGTAGTGGTTTAAATATTATGCCAGTGAGAACTATGGAAAAATTAGGACTTAGTATCATTGTTAAAGACAAAAGAATATATAATAAGGAACTTGAAACTAGAATAGGATTTCCACAATAAAACCAACAAAAATTCAGATTAAACAGATGAGTACACAAATAACACCAAGAAAGATGAGTTAGAACTTCAAGAGATGCGTTGTTGAGACTGAAGAATCCTTCAATCTCAACCCCTATACATACTCCTATCTAGGACGCTTCCTGAGCAGCTACTATCAAACCAAGAAGCTTCTTAAGCAGCTTCTATCAACTGGGAAACTTCTTGAGCTCCTTCCACTAGCTGGGATGTTTCTTGAGCTCCTTTCACTAATTGGGAAGCTTCTTGACCGACTTTCACTAACTAGGAAGCTTCTCAATCGACTTTCATTAATTCAAAAAGCTTCTAGAATGTCCTAGAAGATTCTATGAACCTCCAAAGTATATGTCCCTAATATCACTCCCCTCTCTAGCGACAAGTTCTAAGAGGAGCTCAGTCTTATTACATATATAAAAAATCAAGAATATGCTATACTAATGAAGCTATGTATTTTGTTCTCCGTTCTTAGGCAATAGATTCTATAGGTCCTTGAAGAAATTGCCTATGGCCTTGAGCTATTACCTCCGTTGTTGCAATGTCCCATCTGAGGATTTTATCTTCATTGCAGCCTTCAAAACATCCTCCAAACAAAATCTCAAGATTGAAAAGATTCACCTTTCTAAGCTCAAGCAATATTATTAAAGCTCAAGCATTAGAATCAAGACTTGCATGGTTGGGTCTTGCTTCTAATGGCTTCAACCAGAATTATACTTCGCGCTGAAATGTGTTGTCTTGACTTTATTCAATTGAAGGTTGTGAAACATGTATTGGTTCATTCAAAGCTTGCATTGCAAATGAATCTTCTGAGTCTTGTTCTCTCAATGCTTGAAGATTTGACATGGTGACTACCTTGCTTCTACTACTCTTTTCTGGAAGACTACATACTGATAATCTCTCCTTGTTTTTATGAATATTTCGTGGATCCAATCTTTATTAAGAAATTATCATCAAATATGTTTGGATTTATGGAAATAGAGTTGATGAAATTCCTGTACCTTTTGAGGCACATTGGCAAGATTTATAGCCGGTTTTCATATGGACTCATTAATGTTGTAGCCCCGCCAATGGACAAGATATTCTAATTTATCCCATCTTTGCCGTAAATCAAGTATTTTTTTAACCTCGTATTCTTCATGGTCTTTAATTACAACACTAGGCAATGATTGTTGTATTTTTCTTGGAATGTGCAATTCTTTATAAGGTTCTAAGAGAGAGACATAGAAAATTGGATGTACCTTCATGGCAGATGGTAACTCCAAGTGATATGCCACTAAATTGATTTGCTTCTACATAAAAAATGGCCCCAATCTTCAATAGTCCAACTTATTGTATGGGTGCTTAGTCTTGATATTTTGTCAAAAAAGCCATACCTTATCTCCAATATGAAAAAGCAGGCAGTTGATTCCTAAATTTATCTGCAAATGCCTTATAAGCATCTTGAGTTGTTTGTAATTGAAGCTTTAAGGTTGTTTAGCATTCGAATAGCTGCTTTGTAAATCCTTCGGGTGTTGGATTGTTATTCTTTGGCATGTTCTATATGTCAAGCTTTAAATGATATCCATAGTTGGAATAAAACGGTGTTTGCTGAGTTGAAGCATGAGCAGTATTATTATATGCAAACTCTGCTAATGGTAGATATGAGGTCCAATCATCTTGTTGATAATTAATGCTACATCGTAAATTCTGCTCCAACACTTGATTAATCTGTTTTGTTTGGCTATTAGTTTGAGGATGGAAAGCCAAAAAAAGTTTAATATCTACCTTCAATACTTCAAAAAGATATTTTCAAAACTTAGATATGAACTGGGATCCTCAATTGGATATGATATCATCTGGTAAGCCATGGTATAGATATATATTATCGAAGAAAAGTCTTGTCGTTTCCTCACTAGATACAATTTTTTACAAGAGATGAAATGAACTATCTTTATTAGTAGATCAACCACTACAAAGATATTATCTAATAAATTGGATGGTAGTAGATCTGTAATGAATTCCATCAAGATAGACAACTATGACCATCTTGGAATGGATAAAGATTGTAACAATCTATAAGAGCGATGTCAAGGATTCTTGGACCTTAAATAGGTGTTACAAGAGAGCACAAAGTCCTTTACTGCCTTCTACATTTGAGGCCACAAAAAATCTCAAGAAATAAGTTCCAAGATCTTATTAAATCCAAAATGACCCGCAGCAGGAAAATCATGGCGGGATTGAAAAACGCATAGTTGTATTGGTTCTTCTGGGATATACAAACATTCTTCAAAGTATAGAAGATCTTCTTCAAGTTTGAACTTATTAGCATTTTCTTTCAGGCATTGCTTGATATCAAAAACCAAAGCATCATTATTAGTTGCAGCATGCATCTCATTGAGGAAACTAGAATCCATAGGCACTAATGCGATAATGGCACAAAGACAGAATTGCTCCAATTTCAACAAAGTTATATATTTTTGATCAAACATTGCCTCCTCTACCCTTAGTACAAGATATGATATCCTTGATAGAGCATCGAACAATCCTTGTTGCTTCCCATGGTGATAAGTGATGACAAAATTGAATCGAGATAGCGACATATTCCATTGAGCTTGGCGGTCATTAAAAATACAAGTTGACATAAAATATTCTAAATTCTTTTGGTCTGTATATACAGTCACAAGATACATTGCTCCTTCAAGAAAATGACGCCTTTCTTGGAAAGAATCCATAATAGCAAGAAGTTCTTTATTATAGATTTTATAATTAATTTTGGCAGTAGGGAACTTTGGAAAATAAAATGCAACAGGATGGAATTTGTCGTCTATATCCATTTGTGAAAGTACGGCTTATAGTGCAAAATCTGAAGCATCAGTCTCAAAATAAAATGCCTTTGTGAAATTTGGATGCACCAATATTGGAACTGTATTAAATGCCATCTTAAGGTCTTGGAATGCTTTCATCACTTGAATTCCTCATTTTAACTTATCGTTACATGTCAATCGAATTAGAAGGGCGACAACTTCAGAGTAATTTTTAATAAAGATACGATAGAAGTTAGCAAATCCAAGGAAACATTGTACATCTCTCATAGTCTTCAGAATGGCCTATTGCATAATCGCCTCTATCTTCTTGGGATCCATTGTCAAATTCTCAATAGATAAAATGTATCCCAAAAATTCCATCTTCAATTGGTGAAATATACATTTCTCTGGTTTGGCATACAAACCCGTATCTCGTAGCTTTTATAATACCAGCTTGACATGCCCCTCATGTTCTTTTAGACTTTTTGAGTAGATCAAGATATCATCAAGATAGATCACCACAAACTTATCTAAATACTCTCGAAAGATATCATTCATTAAATGCTGGAAGATAGTGAGTACATTTTTTAATCCAAAAGGCATGTCATTATATTCAAAATGTCCATACCTTGTTCAAAAAGTGGTCTTCCATTCATCTCCATCCTTCATTTGTACTAGGTTGTATGCTTCGCGAAGATCTATTTTAATATAGATCTTAGCTTGGCCGAGTTGTTCTAAGAGTCTTGAAATTAATGGTAGTGGATAACGATTTTTTATCGTTATTTTATTCAATCTTCAATAATAAACGCACATTTGTAAAGAACCATCTTTCTTCTTCACAAAAAGTATAGGTGCATCTACTAGGAGCTTTGAATGCCTGATAAAGTTCTTTGCAAGAATTTTGTTAATATAATCTTTCAATACTGCAAGCTCATTCTGAGAAAGTTTATAGATTGGACCAAAACATGGTTGCGTTGTCATACTGTAATTACGTGCAGTGTGTAAAAATATTATATATTTTATATTTATTATTATTACATGTATGAGTACTAGAGGTTATTTTAGAAAATATTATGAGGAGAGGATTTATTTTAGCCACTTAAATAGTGAATTAAGATGGCTATTTGTTTTAATTCCTACCTTACTTATATCCTAGAATAGATTCTTTTGTAATTAGAAGAAAGATAAAGGTTGATTTATCTTTCTTGTTGACTTTGAGGTAGTATGGATCTTTTGTGAGGGATAAGAAAGAAGAGTATGGAGTAAATAGGGACTAATCAATAGGATTTGGCTACCATGTGGGCGTGTCATAGGCTGATGTGGAAGAAAAGGAGAGAAGACTCCTCTTGTTGGGAAGAAGGGTTTCAATTTTTAGATAGTAAACTTTAGAGAGAGATAGCTCAGAGGATATAAAAGCATTTATTATGAAATTTAGAAGGTGTGTTCTTTAAGTTGTGAGGATTCTAGAACCTATTCTTTTTCTTATATTGGAGTTGTGAGCAAAAAGTTATATTTCTTTTAGTAGAGTGAGGTCTATTGCTATCGAAAAGTGATGGCAGAAACTTCGAGCTGCCACTGCAAGTTTGATTTCGACTCTTTCTCAGTGAAATTTGTAAAAAGTGTGGAAAATTGTGCTAGCTTTCTATTAAGCTATCTCTTATAGCATTTAGAGCTGAAGAGAGAAATTTGTGAGCTTGAGAGTGGAAAAGGGTCTACTGCCACCTAATGAAGAGAGGTAGAGACTTTGTTCAAAAACAAAAATCAATGCATTTAGAGCTTCTATGAAAGATTTATGAGCCGTGAAGTGTTAAGAGGGCAAATTATCACTAGGGTTTGAGGAGTAGATTCGACTAGCTATAAAATTTGAAGTTTGAGAGATATACATGTGAAATTTTAAGACAAGTCAGATGATGGAGTGAACTTTCTAAAAAGCTATTGCATGTCTAATTTGGAGAAGAGAAGCAACCACTACAAAGGCTGAAGTGAAGAGGAGCTTTGCTACCTTTGTATTTATTGGAAATTTTTAGTACCTATTTTATTTAGCCATAACTTTTAAACAATAAGACATCTATTTGTGAAATTTTGATATGTTTTACAATGAGTTATTAGCTTTTCATAGGTTCTAAGCACGCTTGATTTGACCTTTGGATGAATTTTTAGTGATTTATTTAGTTTCAGCTTATTGTATAACTTGTATTCCTCATATGCTATCATATTTTGAGGAATACTTGAGTATATACATACTTTGCTTATATTTATTATACAAGTATATATACTTATATTTATTCTATTGAATATGTTACTCTTTGTAACTTCTAATCTATAGATGAATTATGTTTCTCCAACCAAGATAGCTTGAAAATAATAGGATTTGAAGGAATTCTAATAATATTGAACACAATCTGGCTTCTATGATTTTTAAATAATACTTTTATAGGCATGGTTTTATGGGTGACACTACCCGAGGATAAAGATCATCCATCTATTACTTCTACATAAATAGGTTTGGATTTTTGTACTAAGTGAACTTTATGAAGCTTAGTAAATGCCTCATCAATGAAACAAGCAAATGCCTCCAAATCTAACAAGGTGGTTGTCTGAAGCTTCTGAGGGCTAAAGTACAAAGGGATTGTAAAACAACGAGCAGGTTTAGGTTGTCCAACCGCACGGTGTCGTATTGTAACATGATTATATGGTGAAACTATGACTACAAATGATTTTCCAATTAGTATTCTATTATCTTAGTTCAACAAGAATTCAACATATTTTAACAAGGTTTTTATGAAAGCCTCTTAGTTTATTTTCTTCACTTAATATCTAGTAGATAAGAATTAATTAGTAATTTTACCTTCTAAGTTGTAGTAATTCTTTTACTGCCTTAGAAAGGACATAAAATAATAAAAATATAGTAAAAAAGATAAATTACTAATATGATTGATACTAGGGTTAAGTTGAGGATAGGATTAGGCTATAAAATCCCTAGGATAGGTTATATTGATACCTGGGGATTGGCCGTTTGTAGGATAGGGTCGAAATCAGACCTCTGGCCACTAAAATGGCCGCCTAGGATAAAGTACAAGGGATTTGATAGATCAAGTTTTTAGATTGGATAGTTAGTTTGAAGCTTGTTTGAAGAACATTAAGCTTATTGCCATAGGATTTTGGATGACTTTGCAATTGCTGTTCAAAGTTAGTATTTTGTATTGGTATTTTGGATTTTATGTAAAACAATGACAACTTGCATTCTTGATTGATTTGTGCAATTTATATTGCATCTATGGTTCAAATTTTGATATTGTTTGGATTGTTGGGTGTGCTAAGTATGCACAAAAACTTGTATTAATCTAACAGTGCAATCAAGAGATATTTGGGCTTTGATACAAAGGATTGTCAGAAGTTGGCAGTTTAGGATTGGGTAGAATTTTTGTGATAACTAAAGATCTACATATTGGATCAATATAAATTTTGGCACGGTAATAGAAGACTTAAAGATCAAGCTATAAACCAAGTTTGAGCTAAAGTTAACAATTGAAGAAGGAGAAATCCTCACTTGAATTTTTGCATCAATTTTCAAGTTGGCGGCCGAGTGTCATTAGTGCAGTTTTTGGATATTTTCTTGCAATCTATAATTTGGATTGAGCTGAATTTTTTTGAGCATATAGAAGGCTTATACTGACATTTTTGTGCAAAATTTCATACTAAGTGGACGGTTGGATTAAAAGTTATAGCTTGTCAAAGCTCACTAATTAGGATTAGGATTTGCAAAGAAAAATAAAAATTGCTTAATTATAAAAGAAACGAGGCTATTGGAGTATATGTATGGTTGATGTTACTAAGAGGAGTGTTTTTAAATGCTTTTGAATTGAACTTTGAATTATATTCTTCATATATGGATGAAATCTATTAGGATTTCTTGATTATTTGCAAACACAACTTTACCTTCCACAGCCAGGTGCCTGGTGTATTCCCAAACAAGACAACATGTAAAATGACAACGGTCCCTATTGTGGCTGAATATTATCATTTTCCACAACAATTGCACTCCTAGTTTTGGTAACATGTCAATTTTATTTCTTCGAGCAATTATCAACCTTATGGCCTTTCTCGCCACAATATAGGCACAAATCTTCTCCCATTTGACAATTCTTTTCTTATAGACTAAGAGGTTTAAATTATATATCTTCTACCTTTGAGTGTGAATTCAAAGTACTTGTTGATGTACCAAGGGTATATCGAATTGCATATTGTTTTGTCAAAGCCTACGCATGTTGATCTTGTCGATGTTGAAACAATCAATTATCACATTTTACAGCTTAATTAATGGCTTCATTGAGCGATTGTGGGTCCGAAAGTGATAATAATAAATCCTTCATATAATCTCTTAACCCCTAATAAAATTGGCTCATTAAGGCTTCTTCATCCTAATTGATGTTGCATGCTAATTGCCTAAAATCAGATGCATATACTGATACAGAGCATACTCCATGCCGTAATGCTTGGATCTTAATTGTTGCCTATCGAGCCTTGTCATGTTCTCCAAAAGCTTCCACAAATGATTCTATGAAAACTTCAAAATTACTCAAGATTGATGATCTTTTTTCAAATAAGAGAACAAACCATGATAGTGCTTGTCCTGTAAGCAAGGTGCCAACCAATCCAACTCGTGATTCTTTCGTCTGATAAGTATCAGGTTTTAGAATTGTTATCAATCAAATTTGATTGACAAATCCTTTGAACCTTGAACATTGTCGTGTTGTAAATCAAAACATAGTGTGAAAAATATAAAAGAATGCATTAAAATAAAAAGATTAAGATTAGAAGAAAGGTTGATAGAAAATTAGTAGTAAGAAGATACAATGGAAATTTACCTTGAAAAGTGAAATTTCTTCAAGTTAGTAAAAAAGAAAAGGTTGAGGAAGTGGAAAAGACATGGGCTAAGAGGTCTTTTTGACCAAGAGGATAAAGAAGACCAGGAGGGAGATGACAAGGAAGGGTCGTGAAGAAGAAGGAGGAGAGTTTTTTTGGAGAGATAGGATTTCTTTTTGATAGGTAGTAGACGTTTTTGTGTGTAGCAGAAGCTTAGAGAGGATTTTAGGTGCGAGTTTTTGTAGGTTTGTAGTAGACAAGATAAGGAACTCATAGAAACAATTCTCATGTCTTTTGATTAAGTATCAAGGGAGATATGAGTCGTGAAAGTTGTAGGTGTTTAAGACTAGGGCAGAGAGGGTTACTAAATTTCGGGCCTTGGTTCTTGGAAACCACTTAGACTTTAGTGGCGAAATTTGTTGGGTTTTTGTTCCTTATAGAGTTAACTACTTTGTGTCAAAATCTCAAGTCAATATGACCTCTAAGCAAAGAGTTATGAGTGAAATTGTAACCGGTTTGAATGAAAAGAGAAATAGAGTGAAGGCAAGGTTGAGGGTTTGTATGGGCAGTGCATGTGTGTGGGTTTTTTTGGGTATAAAGAGATTTAGGAGACGAATTTGAGTGTGAAATTTGATAGACATGATCTATGTAAGTTAAGAAAGAGATGAGTGTAAGTTTGATACTCATTAGTCTTATAAATAAAATGTTATGCTCTTTCAAAGTGACAGGGGTCTATCTCCAAATCAGTGAAGTTTGAGGGAGCATATCTTTGTGATCAGAGTAGTATTTTGAGTAAAATTTGTTGGGGTTTGTAGATATATAAGTCTATTAAGTTGTGTAAAAAACTGATTGCTATTGGAGTTATATTCGAGGAGTTATGAGGAAAATTGTGGTCAGATCCAGAGTTGTTAGAAGGCAAAATTAAAGAAGAAGGATGGAACCTATAACTCAAGTTTGGAGAAGGCTCTTGGAGCAATATTTGGAGGGTGTTTACAACATGAGATAAGCTATAAGCCTACCAAATTTCAGCACTTAGGTCTTCTTTAATGAAGAGCAATGAAGGTGTGAAGCAAAGGGGGTCCAGAATCAAAGGCAGCATGGAGGAATTACTTTGACAACATGGTTCTCTCTAACCACATGAGCTATAATCAAAAAGTTTATGGGGTTTGCTTCTTTACTCTCTTAAGTACCTTGTGTCCAAATTTTGCTTCAATTGATATGATATCCTAGGATTTATGGACAAATTTGAGGGCAATTTTCTAAAGGCAGATTATGTTAGGGTTAATAAAGTATGTTTTTATGTAAATTCTTCAATTTTATGAACTTTATGAATCTCATCTTGCACTTAAGAAACGAGAGGAAAAAAAGACCCAGTGTTTCTTAGGGCTAAGACTCTCACCACGACAACGTGTTCTATTATATTTCTCCGGAAGACTAACTCAAGGCTCCTTACATTATCAAACAAGTAGATTTTCTTGACATAGTATAGGTAGTACTGCATCCTCAAGCGTAGAAGTTGAGAGGGGATGCAATCTAGATTGTGATACTCCAATTGTTGCATTATTACGAAGCTTTGCAATAATCCCTTCAATCTCCGCACTCCTAGCAGATTAAGTAATAAGAGCACTTATAATGGCATCTAATTTGGACTCAAAAGATTCAGTCAGACTAATATCTTGGCCTCCAGTCATTCTAAGAAAAAAAAAAAATGAATCTAAAAGAAGGCAATATTGAGTTAGAGGAGGATAATCCGCAACCTCTAAGATGCTCAAGACTTTTAAAGAGAGGGGTGATCCACTCTCTCACAAGAAGGATAAAGTTTTAATATTACAAATAAAAAAGATATTAGTTTAGAGGAGGGTAATCCGCAACTTCTAAAGCACTGGTATACCTTCAAGTAGAAGGATAATCCACTCCTTAACAAGAAGGATCTAACTTTGATATTGAAGATATGGTCAGTCTCGACAAAATATCAATGACACAAGAATACAAAATAAGGAATTTGAAACTAGGACAAGATTTCTAGAATAAAACCAACAAAAATTTAGATTAAACAAATGAGTACATGAATAACACCAAGAAAGGTCAGTTAGAACTCCAAGAGATGTGTTGTCAAGATTGTAGAATCCTTCAATCTCAATCCTTATATATATTCCTGTCTAGAATACTTTGTGAGCGGCTACCATCAGACTAAGAAGCTTCTCAAATAGCTTCTACCAATTAAGAAGCTTCTTGAGCTCGTTCTACTAGCTGGGATGCTTTTTGACCAACTTTTGCTAATTAGAAAGCTTCTCAACTCACTTTCACTAACTTAAGAAGCTTCTAAAATATCTGAGAAGATTCTATGAACCTCCAAAGTATATGTCCCTAACAATCATTCGACCTTCTTTTTTTGTGATCAATATCACTAATCAAAGCCAAGATACGCCTCTAGGACAAATTAGTGGTTGTAGGATGATGACAGGAGGTGAAAAATACTCCCTCACCTTTCATGTGATTCACATGTATCCTGACAAAAATTCATATCTATTGCTTTTAGGTAGACCATGGTTAAGGGTAGCTAATGCAAAAATCAATTGGAGAGGTAAGAAGCCCCATATCATCTATGGACCATCCAAAAACTTGACTAAAATCCTTATTCATTCCCAAGGATTAGCTTCAATCCAAACTTCATCTCATTCTTCAAAAGATGAGATTCTGAGTCTATAACCACAGAAAGAATTTAAGAAGAAGGTTAAATTTGCTGATTTGGTAGCAAAGGATGTGGCTTACTTAAGTATTGTTGAACCAATTCCATTTGGATGTATGGGCCTTAGATTATACAATTGGGAGGATGATGGAGAATTCACCAAGTGGTTGAAAAATCATCCTACTTCAAGTGCGGATGAAGTCATAAGTGTTAACTTCATAGATGGTTTTACCACTTAACAAAACAATGAAGAAGGAAGAAATTTAACAATCCTAATAGATGACATTAATTATAAAAATATCTTTGGAATGAACTTTGATGGTACTCAAGTTCATCAATTAAATGACTTAATAGAAAAAAACGACCTTATTCCACCTTTATATTTTGAATAGACTTCTAGTGGTCTTACAATTGGAAATAATATGGCCAACTATCCACAAATATCAAATAATTGGTATAGAGGATCCACAGAGCAATCTCATGTGCATGACCTTGACTACAAATTGATGGATGTGTCTTTTGAGAATGAAGATTCAAAACTAATTAAAGTTGGAATTCAATTGATAGACAATGAGTTGTCAAGTTATAAGTCATTAATTATGGAATATAAGGATGTATTTGCTTGGTCTTATAAAGACCTTAAGGATATACCTCTTGAAATAGCCTAACATTGTATTCTTCTTCTTTGTAATTTAATTCCCGTGAGACAAAAGGAATGAAGAATGAATCCCAATTTATAACTAATTTTCAATTACAAACTAAAAAAGTTCTTAATAGCTGGATTTATTCAATCCATGGAGATTAAGGATTGGGTCTCACCAATGGTATTAATTAAGAAGAAGAATGGAAAACTTTGAATGTGCATAGACTATAGAAAGCTTAATAAGTGCATCCAAAAAGATCACTTTTTCTTCCCATTTATAAATACTATTTTAGAAGAGGTGGTTGAACATAAATTATATACATTTATAGATGGATATTCAAGTTACAATCAAATTTCTATAGCCCCAGATGATCACCACAAAACAACCTTTATTACATCTTGGGGCACCTTCATCTATGTAGTCATGCCTTTTGGACTTTGCAATGCTCCTTCAGCATTTCAAAGAGCAATGTCATACGCCTTCTCAGACTTGCTACACAAATCAATGACAATGTTCATTGATGATTTTAGCACCCAATCTTCTAAGACAACACATCATGATTGTATAAGCTCTTGTCTTCAAAGATGTAGAAAAATTAGGATTATTTTAAATCATGATAAAATATTCTTGGCAATTAAAAGAGGAGTCCTATTAGGATATGTAGTATCAAAAAATGGTAGAAAATTGGCTCTAGAGAAGGTTAAGGTGATTCTAGAATTAAATCTTCTTTCAACAATAAAAGAGGTACAAAGAACCTTGGGACACATTGGATGGTATTGAGAAGTAATACACAACTATACTACCATCTCCATGCCTTTTAGTAGAATTCAATAGAAAGATGTGAAGTTTGAATAGAGTGAAAAATGCCAAGAAGCATTTGACATTCTTAAGGCAAAGCTTAGTACATATCCTATTATAAGAATGCCGAATTGGTCATTACCTTTCCATATGCTTTATGATGCTCGTTCATGGTGGTAAGAAGTATCTTATATGAAGCAAGTGGAGAGAGACGCAAGGACTATCCCATAGCCTTTGTTAGTAGACAATTAAATCCTACAAAAAGAAATTACACTACTATGGAACGAGAATGCTTGGCCATAGTTTTTTCTGTCAAGAAATTTAGACACTATTTCCTTTCAAATCCAATAGTATTTTTTATAGACCACATGGCAATCAAATACATTGTTAGTAAGGCAGAATTGAATAGTAGACTAGCAAGGTGGGTGCTTTTACTAGAAGAATTTGATTATATTGTAGAATATAAGCCAAGAAGGATGCACATATGAGCCAATCACTTATCCAGGTTGTCAGAACAAATAGGTGAAGTTCCAATTGATGATATCTTAATAGATGAGAGTCTATTTCTTGTTTTAACCACCCTCATTTGATATGAATTAATTACCAAATTTTTAACCATCCAAATCTTACTTTCTTATTTATCTAAAATAAAATATCGGAAGGTTCGAATTAATAGTAGATATTATGCCATAGTTGATGGCAAATTATATTGATGTGGAATAGATGGGATGTTAAAAAAGTATGTGATGGAAAAAGAAATTCCTACAATTTTATCGGCATGCCATGATAGTCCATGTAGAGGTCATTTTTTGGAGATATTGATAGGATAAAAAATCCTTAGAGCTAGCTACTACTAATCCACTTTATTCCAAGATGCCCATAGGTATACAAAAATATGTGATGCATATCAACAGTATACTAGAAATGACCTTTGAATGAGCTTACCTCTCCATAAGTCTTTACTTTTAGTTCCATTTGAAAAATACAGAATAGATTATATTGGAGAAGTTCATCCTAATTCTACAAGTGGAATGAAACACATAGTGGTAGCAACCAAGTATCTTACCAAGTGGGCTAAGGCAAAGGCAATTAAGGCCAATGATGCTAAGCAAGCAGCCAAGTTCCTTAATGAGGAGATTATCATTAGGATGTCCAAAATTCCTAATTAGTGATAGGGACAAGTATTTTTTGAACGAAGTGATAAAAGACTTGACCTCACAATTTAAAATTGACTATAGGAAGACTACTCCTTATGACCTTCAAACCAATGGACATACAAAGAGGGTAAATCAAACCTTAGTTAATATCTTTTGAAAAACCATAACGACTTCTAAACGAGATTGGAATACAAATTTTTTTACAGCCTTGTGGGCTTATAGGATCACGTTTAAGGTGACTATTCAAGCCATTCTATTTTCCTTGATTTATGGCATAGAAGCCATTTTATCAATTGAATTTGAAATCCCTTCTCTTCAAATTGCCTTGACAGAAAGGTTGTCAAATAAACAATCTTTGATGGATAGATTGGAATATTTAGAAGGTCTAGATGAGGCTAGGAGATAGAGTGCTCAATACACAATGGCAATACAAAGAAGAAGAAAAATTGCCTTTGATAAATGACACAAGGTAAGAATACTTAGGACTGGCATGTTGGTTCTTTTATAAAATGCTAGAAGATTAGATTGCCCAGGAAAGTTTGATGCTTTACGGTTGGATTCTTATTTAGTTAAAAAAGTCTTTCTAAATAATTCAATTTACTTATAAACATTAAATGGAGAAGATTTTCCTACTAAAAATTTTGGGAATAGATGTAAAGAATATAGAGTATGATTTTTATTACACATCAAAAGAAAACACCTCATTTTTATGTTTATTTTTTTTCAAGGCCTAAGAAAAAATTAGAATTATCAAAACTTAATGAAGTCAAGAGGATGAACATTAGAATTTAAGAGAAGCAACAAACTAATTTATTAGTCTTTTCTTTTTTCAAAATTTAATCTCCTTCATGATGCAATCAAGTATATTTTAAGTAAGTGAAGAAGGTATTTTAATTAGACCCTCATATTTTTTGAGTATAAAAAAAAATTAAATTAAATTAGATTAAATTAAAATATTATAATTTATAATTTGTACTTGGTAAACATCAAAGGGAAGTAGAAGGATTGGTCATAAGAGAGGTTGTTAATGGAGCATCCCGGATTCAAATCCGATTGGAAAAATGAGCTATCCCAATGAGCTAGCGTTAGTGCAAGAAAAGACCAACCTTGATACCCAAAGGATATATAGGCCTTAGAGGATCAATACTAAAATCCTCTCATGTTCAAAAGGAATCTAAAAATATTATCTTTTATTTTCTATTTTTTATCTTTTAGCTCTGATTTTTTTTTCTATAATCTTTAGTTCTTAGGTTAGATATAATTTTTTCTATCTTCTTTATTTAATTCTATGGAACAAAATCTATTTTAATTCTTTTAGCTTAGTAGCAACTTATTCATTTTTATTTTAGATAGTTGTTAAAAACTTCTCTAAAAAAATCCTCTTTTTAATCAATAGAATTTTTGAGAAGATACTTCTAAGTTCTTCTCTTTTGCAAGTCATCCTAGATAGTCGCCATGTGTGAGTCATCAAATTGACTCACTAGTTGTTTTAGAACAAAAGAATGTATTTAAGTGCTAAAATTATAATTAATAGATAAATATATATTTAGAAGATGCTAAATATAAAAAAATAGTATTAGTAGAGAAGAAATAGAGTCTTAGTAAGTCTTGAAGGCAATTATCTTAATTGGTTTAGTATTTTTTCTTAATTGTAAGAATTAGTATTTAGTTATGGAGACCAATATTTATATTGACCTTCTGTCTATATGTATTACTTATGAAAAACATAAAAATGTTACTTAGTAGGTAGAAGAAGCATGAGAAAAAAAACCTCATGTCTTTTTAATTATTTATATAGAAAATAGAATTTTAGTTGATTTAAATTGATTTTATTATTATAAAAAATCTCCAAGATAGAATAAAATAGCTTTAAATTGATATTATCATCTTAAAGCTGTTATAGATATTTTTAAATTTTATTTAGAATTTATTTAGAATTTTTTTAGGATTTTTTAGAGCAATTTTGAAGACTTTGGTAAAAATTAGTTTTACCACCTTGGGAGCCATTATGAAGAAATAGAGCAAGATTTGAAAGCCATACAAGGTCCTTAGGCTAATTGGATATTTTTAATCACCATGATGAAGTCAAAAATGAAAAAATATTAGTTATACTAGTAGAAAATAGAAGGACCAACAGCTAGTGTAGTGCTGATAGGAAGGGAGGTACACAAGTCCCATATGGATTGTAGCATCTTAGATGTAGGTAGGAGGATAAGACTAAGGCCTCATGGCCTCTTTAGGAGACCCACATATACTACTTGTGAGCCTTGGTGATGTTCGAACTCTTGATCTCTTAAGCAAGTTACCCTTGAGGTAAAAATTACTCACTTAATTTTTTAATTTTTTACCTTTTATCTTTGAATTATCATAACTTATTCATAGTAACTTGGATTTATATGTTTTTTATATCATTAGAAAGATAAAAGAATTATCTATATAAAAATATAATTTTTACTTTTTACTTTTATTTTTATTTTTTATTAGATAAAAATCTAATGAACAAATTGTAACTAATTTTTTAAGGTATAATTGCTTAATTACACATATTTCATTTATTTTGTGTTTGTTTTTCTTTTTTTCTTGCTTTTTGTTTTCTTCACTTCACACTAAAAATTATAAGAAACTCTTAATTGAGGCCATCTTGTAATTTGAGATAAGGGGTAAATTTTATTCTCACAGTCGTACTCCAAGTATTGCGTCATAATAAAGTTTTGCAATAATCCCTTCAATTTCTACAGTCTTAGTAGATAAAGTAGTAAGACCACTTATAATAGCATCTAACTTGGACTCAAAAGATTTGGTCATATTAATATCTTAACTTCTAGCCATTTTAAGGAAAAAAAAAAATCTATAAGAAAATAATATCAATTTAGAGAAGGATAATTTGCAACCTCTAAAATGCTTTAAGACCTTCAAGGAAAAGAGTGATCCACTCTCTCACAAGAAGGACAAAGCTCCAATATTGTATCAAAAAAATTATCAATTTAGAGGAGGATAATCCGCAACCTCTAAAATACTGGTCTATCTTTCAGTAGAAGGGTAATCTATTCTCTAACAAGAAGGATCCAACTTTGATATTGAAGATGAAGTTAGTCTTGACAAACTATCAAGGACACAAGAATACAAAATAAGAGACTTGAAATCAGGACAAGGTTTCTAAAAGAAATCAATAAGAACTTGAATTAAAGAGATGAGTATACAAACAACACTAAAAAAGATCAATTAAAACTCCAAAAGATGCATTGTCAAGACTGAAGAACTCTTGAGCCTCAACTCTTATACATACTCCTATTTAGGATGCTTTCTAAGTAGCTTCTATCAAACTAAGAAGCTTTTTGAGTAGCTTCAACCAACTGGGAAGCTTCTTGAGCTCCTTCGACTAACTTGGAAATTTTTCAACTGACTTTCATCAATTATGAAGCTTCTAAAATATTCTAAAAGATTCTATAAATCTCTAAAGTATATATTCCTATCATTATTCCCTTCTCTAGTGATAAGTCCCAAGAAGAGCTCAAATTTATTACATACGTAAAAAATCAAGAATACATTGTATTAGTGAAGCTATGTATTCTATTCTCCGTTCTTGAGCAATGGGTTCTACTTGTCCTCAAAGAAATTGCCTATGGCCTTGAGCTAGTACCTCCATTATTAAAACATCCCACCTAAGGATCTGATCTTCATTGCAGCCTTCAAAACATCCTCCAAATAAAATCTCAAGACTAAAAAGATTCATCTTTCCAAGCTCCAATAATATCACTAAAGCTTGAGCATTAGAATCGAAACTTGGATGGTTGGATCTTGTTCTTAATAACTCCAATCAAGGTTGTACTTGGAGTTGAAATGTATTGTCTTTACTTTACTCAATTAGAGGCTGTAAAAATTGCATTGATTTATTCAAAGCTTACGTGGCAAATAAATCTTCTGAGTCTTGTACTCTTAACACTTAAAGGTTTGACATGGTGACTAACTTTCTTCTACCACTCTATTCTATCTTGGAACAAATGATTATATATAGATAAAAGCTTTAATTTAATTCTCTCTCTTTTTATGAATATTTCTTAAATCCAATCTTCACTAAGAAGTTATCATCAAATATATTTGGATTTGTGGAGATAGAATCAATGAAATTCCTATACCTTTTGAGGCGCATTAGCGAGATTTGCGATCAGTTTCCATATACATTCATTAATATCATAGCCTTGCTAATTAACAAGATGTTCCAATTTGCCCCATCTTTGCTGTAAATCAAGTATCTTTTCAACCTCATATTCTTCAATTTCTATATTAGGTGGCAATTTTTATACTCTTCCTAAAATATACAACTTCCTATAAGGTTCTAAAAGAGACATGAAAAATTAAATGTACCTTCATAGCAGATGGTAATTCTAAGCGATATGCTATTGGATTGATTTGCTTTTGGATAGAAAATAGTTCCAGCCTTTGATAGTCCAACTCATTGCACAACTGCTTAGTTTTGATATTCTATTAAAGAAACCATATCTTATTTTTAATATAAAAAGTAGGTAGTTGATTCCTAAATTTATCTGTAAATGCCTTGTAAGCATCTTGAGCTGCTTGTAATTGAAGCTTTAAGGTTATTTGGTGTTGTAATAGCTGCTTTGGAAATCCTTCAGCTGCTAGATTGTTATTCTTTGATATACTCTAGAGATCAAGCTTTGGATGATATCCATAGTTAGAATAAAATAATATTTGCTTAGTTGAAGTATAAACAACATTATTATATGCAAACTCTAGTAATAGTAGATATAAGATCTAATTGTCTTGTTGATGATTAATATTGCATCGTAAATACTGCTCTAAAACTTGATTAACTTGTTCTGTTTGGCCGCCATTTTGAGAATGGAAAGTTAAAGAAAGTTTAATATCCACCTTTAATATTTCAAAAAGAT
This sequence comes from Physcomitrellopsis africana, assembly GCA_036785485.1. Lineage (NCBI taxonomy): Eukaryota > Viridiplantae > Streptophyta > Bryopsida > Funariales > Funariaceae > Physcomitrellopsis > Physcomitrellopsis africana. The sequence goes on along the minus strand of JAWRVF010000483.1, from coordinate 171,255 downwards.
ATTTTTAAAACTTAGATATGGACTAGGGTCCTTAATCGGATATGATATTATCTGGTAGGCCATGCTATTGATATATATTGTCAAGAAAGAGCCTTGTTGTTTCTTCATTAGACACAGTCTTTTTGTAGAGGATGAAATAAGCCATCTTTGTGAGTTAATCAATCACTATAAAGATATTGTTCAATGAATTGGATGGCAATAGATCTATAATGAAGTCCATCAAGATAGAAGACCATGATCGTCTTTAAAGAAGCAAGGATTGTAAAAGTCCATAAAGGCGATGTCAAGGATTTTTGGACCTCAAACAGATGTCGCAAGAGAGCACAAAGTCCTTCACTACCTTGCACATTTGAAGCCACCAAAAATCTTGGAAAATAAGTTCCAAGGTCTTGTTAAATCCAAAGTGATCGGCAATAGGAAAGTCATGGCGAGATTCAAGAACATGCAGTCGTGTTGGTCCTTTTAGAATATACAAACATTTTTCAAAGTATAGAAGGTCTTCTTCAAATTTTAACTTATCAACATTTTTTTTTAAGCAAAACTTGATATCAAGGGCCAAAGCATCATTAATAGTTGCAACACGCATCTCATTGAGGAAACTAGAATTGATAGGTGCTAATATAATAGTAGCGCAAAGATAAAATTGTTCCAATTTCAACAAAGTTGTATATTGTTAATTAAACGCTTTCTCTCCTATCCTTGGTATAAGATAAAACATTAGACAATCTTTGTTGCTTCCTAGGACGATAAGTGATTACAAAGTTAAATTAAGATAGCAACATATTCCATCAAGCTTAGTAGCAATTAAAAATTTGAGCTGACATAAAATATTATAAGTTCTTGTGATCTGCATATACAATCACAAGATACATTATTCCTTCTAAAAAGTGATGCTACTTTTTAAAAGAATCCACAATAGCAAGAAATTTTTTACTATGGATTTCATAATTAATTTTGGCAGCAGATAATTTTTGAGAATAAAATATAATAGGATGGAGTTTGTCGTCTATATCCATTTATGAAAGTACGGCCCCTAGTGCAAAACTTCAAGCATTAGTTTCCAAGTAGAATGCCTTTGTAAAGTTTGGATATACCAATATTGGGGCTATAATAAATGCCATCTTAAAGTCTTGGAATGCCTTTTCTGCTTAAGGCCCCCATTCTAATTTATCCTTATATGTCAATCGAGTAAGAAAAGTGACAACTTGAGAGTAATTTTTGATAAAGATCTAATAGAAATTAGCAAATCCAAGAAAACATTGTACGTCTTTCACAGTCTTTGGGATGGTCCCATTATATAACTGCTTCTACCTTCTTGGGATCTATCATCAAATCCTCAGTAGATACAATGTATCCCAAAAATTCCATCTTAGATTGGTGAAATACATATTTTTTTGGTTTGGTATACAAATTTGTATTTCGCAGCTTTTGTAATACCAACTTGACATGCCACTTGTATTCTTCTAGATTTTTCAAGTAGATGAAGATTTCATCAAGATAGATCATTGCAAACTTATCTAAATACTTTCAAAAGATATTATTTATTAAATGCTAAAAGATAGCAGGTGCATTTGTTAGTCCAAAGGGCATAACATTACAATCAAAATATCCATTTCTTATTCAAAATATGGTCTTTCATTCATCTCTTTTTTTAATTTGTATCAGGTTGTATGTTCTACAAAGATCTATCTTAGTATAGATCTTGGCTTGGCCGAGTTATTCCAAGAGTCTTAAAATTAACAATAGTGGATAATAATTCTTTATTATTATTTTATTCAATGTCCAATAATCAACGCACATATGTAGGCTAAACATTGTCGTTTTTCTGAACAATTGTATTCTTGATTTTGGTAATGTATCGATTTTATTTTTTTCGACAATTATCAACCTTGTGGCCTTCTTCGCCACTATATAGGCATAGACCTTCTTCCATCTGATGCTTCCTTTCTTGTGGACTAAGAGATTTAAATTATACTACATCAAGTTGCATATCTTCTATTTTTTAGTGTGAATTCAAAAAGCTTGTTGATGTAGCAAGAGTATGTTGGATTGCATGTTGTTTTGTTGAAGTCCATGAACATTGATCTTGTTGACTTTAAAATAATTGGTTATCATAGTTTACGGCTTGACTAATGACTTTATTAAACAACTGTGGATCTGGAAGCAAAAATAACAAATCCTTTGTATTATCTCTTAATTTCTAATAAAATTGGTTCATTATGGCTTCTTCATTTTAATTAATGTTACTTACTAATTATCTAAAATTAGATGCATAAATTAATATAGAGCTTGTCCCTTGACGCAATGCTCAAATCTTAACTGTTGCTCAATCAACCTTATCATATTCTCCAAATGCTTCCATGAAAACTTCAAAGTTGCTCAAAATTTGTGATCTTTTTTCAAACAAGGAAGAAAACCATGATAGTATTTGCCCCGTAAGCAAGGTACCAACCAATCCAATCCATGATTCTTCTGTCAAATAAGTATCACGTTGTAGAACTATTATTAATTGAATTTGATTGACAAATCCTCGAAACTTTGAACGCTTACTATCATATTTCTTTGGAAGATTAATTCGAGACTCCTTACGTTGTTGAATAAGTGGATTTTTTTGATATAACATAGATAGTACTGCATCTTCAAGTACAAAAATTGGAAGTAGATGTAGTCTAAATTGTGGTATTCTAGATGTTGCGTCCTTATGAAGTTTTGCAACAATCCCTTCAATTTCCGTTGTCCTAGCACATAAAGTAATAAGAACACTTATAATAATATCTAACTTAGACTCAAAAGATTTGATTATACTAATGTTTTGACCTCTAGCCATTCTAAGAGAAAAAAAAATGAATCTATAAGAAGATAATATCAGTTTAGAAGAAGATAATCTGCAACCTCTAAAATGCTTTAAGATCTTCAAAGAAAGGGGTGATGCACTCTCTCACAAGAAGAACAAAGCTCCAATATTGTGATGAAGAAAATATCAGTTTAGAGGAGGATAATCCACAACCTCTAAAGCGTTGGTCTACCTTTGAGTAGAAGGGTAATCCACTCTCTAATAAGAAGGATCCAATTTGGAATTTAAAGATGAGGTCATTCTTGACAAACAATCAAGGATACAAGAATATAAAAGAAGAGACTTGAAACCAGGATAAGATTTCCAGAAGAAATCAAGAAGAACTTGAATTAAATAGATGAGCACACAAACAATACCAAAAAAGGTGAATTAAAACTCCAAGAGATATGTTGTCCAGATTGAAGAATTCTTCAGCCTTGATTCCTATATATACTCTTGTCTAGGATACTTTTTAAATGGCTTCCATGAAACTAAGAAGCTTCTTGAGCAGCTTCTACTAATTGGGAAGCTTCTTGAATTCTTTCTACTGATTAAGAAACTTTTCAACTGACTTTTATCAATTAGGAAGCTTTCACAATGTTCTAGAAAGTTCTATGAACTTCCAAAGTCTATATCCTTAATACAAGTTGCCACCCCTCTTATTCAATTGACATGTAAGGATAAGTTAGAATGAGGGCCTGAAGCAAAGAAAGCATTCCAAGACCTTAAGATGGTATTTATTACAATCTTAATATTGGTGCATCCAAACTTTATAAAGGCATTCTATATGGAGACTCATAATTCAGGTTTTGCACTAGAGGCTATACTTTCACAAATGGATCTAGACAATAAACTCCATCTTATTGTATTTTATTCTCAAAAATTCTCTACTATCAAAATTAATTATAAAATCTATGATAAAGAGCTTCTTATTATTATAGATTTTTTTAAAGAATGGCATCATTTTTTTAAAAGAGTAATACATCCTATGATTGTATATACAAATCATAAGATCTTGAAACATTTTATATTAGCTCAGATTCTTAATTACAACTTGATAGAATATGTTACTATCTCAATTTAACTTTGTTATTTTCTTATCGATCTAGAAAGCAACAAGGATTATTTGATGCTCTATAGAAGAGATTATATCTTATACCAAAGATAGAGGAGGCAACGTTTAATTAATAATATACAATTTTGTTGAAATCAAAGCAATTTTGCCTTTGTACCACTATTATATTAGTGCCTATTGATTCTAGTTTCCTAAATGAGGTGTGTATTGCAACCATTAATGATGCTTTGGCCCTTGATGTCCAACATCATTAATTTGTAAAGTACACCAAAGAACAACAATCCAACAACTGAAGGATTTGCAAAGCATTTATCGCAATACCAAACAACCTTGAAGCTTCAATTACAAGCAATTCAAGATGCTTACAAAGTATTTGCAAATAAATATAAGAATCAACTACCTACTTTTTATATTAGAGATAAAATATGACTTCTTTGACAAAACATCAAAACAAAGGGGCCATGTAATAAGTTGGATTATCAAAGATTAGGACCATTTTTTATCCAAAAGAAAATTAATCCAGTGGCATATTATTTAGAATTACCATCTTTTATGAAGATAAATCCAATTTTTTATGTCTTTTTTTAGAATCTTATAGAAAGTTGTATATTCCGGGAAGAATACAATAATTACCACCTAATATCAAAATTGAAGACCATAAAGAATATGAGGTTGAAAAGGTATGTGATTTACGGCAAAGGTGTAAAAAATTAGAATATCTTATTCACTAGCAGGGCTATGATATTAATGAACATGCATGGGAACCGGCCAAAAATCTTGCCAATGTACTTCAAAAGATATAAGAATTTCATTGACTCTATCTTCACAAATCCAAACGTATTCAATGATAACTTCTTAGCAAAGATTGGATTCAAAAGAATATTTATAAGAAGGTGAGAGTTAAATTAAAGCCTTCATTAGTATGTAGTCATCTGTTTCAAGATAAAATAGAGTAGTAGAAGTAAGTTAGTCACCATATCAAACCTTCAAGTATTGAGAGAACAAGACTCAAAAGATTCACTTGCCATAAGCTTCAAACAAATCAATATAGTTTTTACAGCCTTCAATTGAGCAAAGTGAAGACAATATATTTCAGTACCAAGTACAACCTCAGTTGGAGCCATTAGGAGCAAGATTCAACCATACAAATTTTGATTCCAATATTTGAGCTTTAATAATATTGCTTGAGCTTAGAAAGGTGAATCTTTTTAGTCCTCAGATCTTATTTGGAGGATGTTTTGAAGGCTGTAATGAAGATCATATTCTTGGATGGAATATTTCAACAATAGAGATACTAATTCAAGGTCATAGGCAATTTCTTTGAGGACCAGTAGAATCCATTGCCTAAGAATAGAGAACAAAATATATAGCTTTATTAGTGTAGCGTATTCTTAATTTTTTACGTATGTAGTGAGATCAAGCTCTTCTTGAAATTCATCATTAAAAAAAGAGGTGATATTAGGAACATATACTTTGAAGATTCACAAAACCTTTTAGAATATTCTAGAAGCTTCTTGAATTAATGAAAGTTAGTTAAGTAGCTTCCTAGTTGGTGAAAGTCAATTGAAAAGTTTCTTAGTTAATGGAAAGAGCTTAAGAAGCTTCTCAATTAGTGGAAGGAGTTCAAGAAGCTTCGCTAGTTGATAGAAGCTGCTCAAGAAGTGTTTTAGATAGGAGTATATATAGGGGTCAAGGTTGAAGAGTTCTTCAATCTCAACAATGCATTTCTTGGAATTCTAGCTCATTTTTCTTGGTATTCTTCATATACTCATTTGTTAAATTTAAATTCTTATTAGTTTTTCTTTAAAATCTTATCTTAGTTCAAGTCTCTTCTTTTATATTCTTCTGTCTTTGATACTAGAAGCAAATTAATTTAGTGGTATATCACTTGAAACTACGATCTTCTATAAAGATACATCCAATTTTTTATATCTCTCTTTTATAATCTTATAAAAAATTCTATATTCTAGAAAGAGTATAACAATCACCACAATTGAAGATTATAAAAAAATATGAGGTTGAAAATGTGCTTGATTCACAATAAAGGTAGAATAAATTAAAATATTTTATTCATTGACACAACTATGATATCAATGAGCACAGATGGAAATTAGCTAAAAATCTTGCCAATGTGCCTTAAAAAATATATAAATTTCATTTATTTTATTTCTACAAACTCAAACATGTTTATTGATAACTTTTTGATAAAGATTGGATTCAATGAATACTCATAAAAGGGAGAGAATTTAACTAAATTTTTTATTAATATATAGTTATCTGTTCCAAGATAAAATAAAGTGATAAAAGCAAGTCAATCACTATGTCAAATTAAACAAAATAAGATTCAAGAGATTCATTTTCTATACAAGCTTTGAACAAACCAAAACAATTTTTTAACCTTCAATTGAGCAAAGTAAAGACAATACATTTCAATGCCAAGTATGACCACAATTAGAGCCATTAGAAACAACAATCAACCATGTAAGTCTTGATTCCAATACTCCAGCTTTAATAATATTGCTTGAGTTTAAAAAGGTAAATCTTTTTAAGCTTGAGATCTTGTTTAGATGATATTCTGAAGGCTACAATGAAGATCAAATCCTTGGATGGGATGTTTCAACAACAAAGGTATTAGCTCAAGGCTATAGGCAATCTTTTTAAAACCAATAGAATCTATTATCTAAGAATAAAGAACAGAATATATAACTTCATTGAAATAGCATATTCTTGACTTTTTACATATATAAGAAGATTTTTTAAGGTATAAACTCTTCTTGAAACTCATTGCTAAAGAAGAAGGTGATGTTAGGGACATATACTTTGAAAGTTTATAAAACCTTCTAGAATCTTTTAGAGATTTTTTAATTAATGAAAGTAGCTCAAGAAGCTTTATAGTTAATAGAAGGAGCTTAAGAAGCTTCTAAGTTTGTAGAAGGAGCTTGAGAAGCTTCTAAAGTGGTAGAAGCTACTTGAAAAATTTCATGATTTGATGGAAGTTGGTTGAAAAGCTTCCTAGACATAGATATATTTTAGAGTCAAGATTGAAGAGTTCTTTAATCTTGACAATGCGTTTCTTGGAATTCTAAATCACCTTTCTTATATTATCAATTTTTTCTTAAAATATTTTTCTAATTCAAATCTTTTATTCTATATTCTTGTATTATTGACATTGAAAAGCTTTCTAGTTTGATGGAAGCTATTAAAGAAGCTTCCTAGATAAGGATATATATTGGAATCAAGGTTGAAGAGTTTTTCAATCTTAACAATGTATCTCTTGGAATTCTAGATCACCTTTCTTGGTATTGTTCGTGTATTCATTTAGATAATTTAAATCCTTGTTGGTTTCTTTTTTAAACCTCTTTTTGGTTCAAGTCTCTTATTTTATATTCTTGTATCTTTAATATTATGATTTAATATAAACTAGTCCAAATCCACCACATACTAGCAATTTAAAAAATCTAATAGACCAACATGGTAAAATCAATTTGGTTGGATATGGGCCTCTAATACTAATATTAATAAAAAAAAATTAAAATCTCTTTTAATATTTTTTTAAAAATATATAATATTGATTAATTTTTTATTAATAGAATAATATAAAAATTAGACTATTGATACTCTATCAAAATCAATAATACAAGTTGAGCCATCATTACAAATAACATTTTATTTTCTCTATTATATTTATTTTAATTATATACATTGGCTTTGTAAAGGCTATTCAAAAAATTAAATCAATGGTTAAATTTTTTTTGTGAAAAAATACTATTTCTTTAATGTAATCCAAAGAAATATAGGCTATTTGTTTAAAACTCGTGAAAAAAGAGGCCTTGGTATCATAGATCTAAAAGATGCCACCAAAGCTCTATTACTCAAATGGATGTTAACAACTCTTTAATCAAATTAAACAAATATTCAATAATTTTATAGATATCAAATAATGAATATTAAACGTACAACATATAAAAATTGAGCACTAGATCTAGCTTGGTTATTCATGTCAAATCATAAATGAAATATTAGGTCTAAGACTTAGAACAAAATTGAAAAAAATTGGCCACACATGTATAAATTTCTTTGATTCAATCCTCCTACTTCTTTTCATAATGTATGAAATCATTTCTTATTGTAGGATCTTCAATTTCTTTTAGTTGATGTTTATCTAGAATTCCATCAAGTTGCAATTCTCCATTCAAATAATCTTCATTATATCAAAAAATTCTTTAAAAGACTAATATATCCACTTACTATAGAAGAAACAATATTCACATATCATATTCTATTATTTTATGTTTAAGATTTCTTTTACATTTATCTTCTAATTTCTTGGAAAAATATATTTCAATATCATAACTCCCTTCTAGAATCTATTGATTGGATTAATTTATATAAATCATGGCTTGATCACATTTTTGATATGGTATTTCAACTCCCTTCAAAATATATTGGAATAGAAGAAAATAAATGGTTTATCCTACTTCATTCCAAGGAAATAAAAAAAAATTAAGTAGTTATTCAATCTAGAACCTTTTACTTTGAAGAAAAACTTTTATTTAAATAATACTTAAAAGACAATGAATATCAAGTAAAATACTTTTAAAAAAAATTTAGATTTGTTTCAAAAACCAAATCAATAAGAAAATAAGCTTTTGGCATTGATTTCTTTAATGGTCCACTTAGTGAATTGACCTTTGATCTTCTATCATATTCCTAAGTTACTAATAAAGAATTCATGACATATTCTATTAAACTTGGAAAAAAATTATTTCAAAGCAATAGTTTTATTACTAATTTAATAGCACAAAAATAGAATACTCTCTTTACTTAAGACTTTTTATTTAATTAAAAAGACACTTGGTCCAATCCCTTTTCTTGCAAAGAGGCTATGTTTGTTTGGCTTATATGGCACAAAGGTGTAGTGGTTAACACTTGGAAGAAAAAAATCAGTTCTAATATCAATATTCATTGTACTATGTATCAATTCCAAATGCCTAAATCTATTCTCCATTAGTTTATGAATTGTCATCAAGCCCATTATATTTGAGATTGGGCCACTTTTCTTTTGTACAAATTAACATCCAACTTCTAAAATTAGGATCCTTTGAAACTCTTTACTTAATAGAAAGATATTCTTATAAAAACTCTTTCTTCCAAATTCAAATATTTTTGTAAGATCTAGTCTTATTAAGAAGACTTTTTTTATACACTATTTGGATTTAAAGAAAAAAGTTTGTCTTTAAAAATGGAATATAGAATACACTCTATACTAAAAACATAGTTTGGAAGGGCCATATCAAATATGGACAAATTTGATGGAAATTTGTTAAAAAAATTTAGCAAAATACTTGCAACTCAAGTCTTTATTATTCAAGCAATGGCATAACTCTTACATGGCTCAACATATATTTGGTTCTAGAAGTGAAAAAATAATTAAATAAAACTCTAAAATACCTAAGTGTGGTGTGATTATACAAGTGTAAATGAACTCACCTTAATAATTGTTCTATATTCTTAATATTCTTAGTTCTATCTTTTGATATAAGAAATTAAATAGTTTGTTGAATTTTTTATACTCTATTAATATATTAGATACATCTTGTTTATATATCAAAAAAATAATAATAAAATATAGAAATAATTTTAAAAATTATTGATTTTGATTTTAACAAAAAAAATAAAAAGATTTCGTTTTAAGAATAAAAGACTATAATTTGATATTAACAAGTTGTCAACTTATATTTGTGTATTTTTACTTCATATATTTAGATGGATATATGTGGATATTAACTTATGACAATCAAGTTTCTAAACATGATCAATTTAACTTAAAAAATCTAAGTTGAGCTAATAAATATTTCATAGGCCATCCAAATTTGATTGTCTACATTGAATTAGGATCCAATCTAATATATATTGATAATTTTGAATTTTCTATATTATAATGAACTAAGTTTTGTAACAAATTATGTTGATTGATATTATAAGTTGAAATTGCATGTAGGTGCTATAATTTGATTTTTTTTCTCCTTCTTTATTGTAGATGTTGTATTAATTTTGGATTAAAATTTGCTATCCTCTCTCAAAGTATTGGTGTAAATTTTCTATTTTCTATTGCAATCTTTCATTGTTATTTTTATATTATTATCAATATATATATATATATATATATTATTATTATTATTATTATTTGTCTCTTTTTTTTTTTTTTTTATTGCAACAAGTTCTAAACTTGTTACAAAAAAAATAAAAAAATAAAAAAATAATAATAATAATAAAAGAAAATAGAAAAAAAATGAAAGAAAATTTAATTTACTTATTCATTCTCCATTGCTATCTTTGCATACAATGCCATTGCTAGATGATGCTTTCTATGAGCTTAGTACCAATGTTCAAATGGTCACTACTAATTTCTAATACTACAATCTTTTGAAGAAGCTTCAATAAAAATTGCCAAAGGTTATTTTATAAGATTTCTTAAATAAGTTCTTTCTTCCCTTTATATTCAATTATTTTATAAACTTGTTACTTTTTTTAAACCTAAGATATATATATATATATATATATATATATATAATAAAGATAAAATACTAAAAATTAGAAATACTATCTAATTTATTTATCTTAATATTTTTTTTGAATCTAAAGCAAATAATGTAATTATTCTATTAAATTAAAAAAATTATTTTATTTTATTTTATTTTATACAAAAGAAATATAGAACTATTTATTTATTTATAAAATAATACTACTTGTATTTGAATTCATTATATTATGTATTGTAAATTGTTTTAAAATTTTTATATAATTTATGTTTTAGAATATTGGATATATAATTGAAATTTTGTTAGATTTATATATGAATTTTTTTAGTAATAATCTCTTATATTATATTTGTTGACTATTTTAATATTATTTTTATTAAAATATTAATTATTTTAATTATTTTATTATATTTTATTATATTTTATTTAAAGTAATATCTAAAATATTAAATATTTTAAACTTGGGATTAAAAATATCAAGTTTTATCCTTAGTTGGTAGAAGTCAATGTTTGGCAAAGCTCAAAATATCTTACATCATTTATGGTTGGATCAAATGTATATGGAGCAATTCTTGCCTAAATAATAAACAAGGTGGTTGGATAGGCTTTGCCTAATTGAATTGAGTTTAAATAGAATATATCTAACGTATATTTGTTTCTTTAAAAAGAAGTTGGACCTATAGATGGCTTAAGCATGAAAAAGAACAATTTGATTAGACATCTCTTATGATAATTTCTTGTTGGGTGTGGATAAAGTATTTATTTTTTAGATGGATATTGTTTATCCATAATAAGTATTAGTTGAGAAAATATTTTGTTACAACCCATACATTCACATATATTAACTTATTAATTGCCATAGGAAAAAAATTTATAAAAAATAAGTAAAGAACTATAAATATTATGTCTAATTTTAAGTATTTTAATTATATTTTTTAAATAATAGAAAAATGAATCTCATATATTAAAATATAAAAAAAATTTAAAAAATTATATATTTATTATTTTAAATATATATATATATTTTTAAATATTCTATTTATCTAAGAAATTATATATATAGATTTTAAATATGTACCAATACTTTGAAAAATTATGAAATAAAAAAACATAATCTATGAATTAAATAGGAATACAAAAATATTATAAAATACCAATAAAAAAGAATTGAAAAAAAATTAAATATTTAAATGTATATTCTCAACTAACACATAATATATAAAAATATTATAATATAAACTATTTTTATTGGAATGAAAAATAAGAATTAAAAAATAAAAAAGCATATAAATATATACACACACATACATGTACAACATTTGATACAACTGTTGTCCTATGAAATAATAAGAATAAATATAAACCTTCTTATTCTTAACCTGCAAATTGGCAAGAATCATCATTCCAATGAAACACAGCATCAATTCTTCTACGTTCATCAGTTTCTAGTGCATTTGCGTCAAAATAACCAAAAGAATAAAAACAAATTATTGTAAATTACCTCAGAAGCCTAGATTATCTACTCTAGGTACTTTGGTTTGTACTATTTCAGACACAAGTTCCGTTTATCCAGTGATTACAGTTTGATTAGCAACTGAACAGACTGGATTAACGAAAGCAGAGGGAGTGTGATTAGCAACGTAGGAGGCTTGATTAACGCAAGGAAAGTGAGTATGATAAGCAAGTTAAGAGACAGGATTAACGCAGCAAGGTGAATGTGATAATCAAGGTAGGAGGCTGGATTAACACAAGCAACCTGAGCGAGATTAGCAAGGTTAGACGCTGGTTTAATGCAAGCGGACTAAGCATGATAAGCAAGGGAAGGGGCTGGATTAATGCAGCAAGGTGAGCGCGATTAGGGGGGATAAAGCGGGGAGGGAGGATTAGCAAGGGGAAGGCAGAGTGGGAAGCTCCGAGCGGCGGCAGGCGCCGAAGGCAGAGAGAGGAATGGGCAAGAGATGAGCGTCGGATGCAGAGTGTCAATGGCGGCGCATGAGTCATCGAGATTTCAGGCCCCGCAACGGCAATCTCATCGTGTCATATTCCAAGCCATGTGCTCTTCCCATTCCCAGCTTGCCCAGCAGCCTTTCGCAGCCAGATCTGTCAGTTTGTATTTGTGGCTCATTAATGAGCTGCTCCCAACACGAGACGTGTGCGACCTCCTCACCTGCAGCATTCCTCCGCAGAACCGAGACTGCATGGCCTTCGACCTCGACGAAGCATCGACCTGCACGTCAATTTATTGGTCTCTCGTTCCCGCGATCGATCGATGGATCGGTGCTGTTCAGCTTGTCTGGGGCGGTGTGGACCCATCTGTCTAGCCTCTGGCGAGCGGCCCTCGAGACTTGTCAGACCTGCGCGTATGTGCATATGCCCGCAGATCAGATAATCAATTCAATCAGAGTTGAGGTGATTGTCATAGTGACAGAGCAGCATGTGGGGCCTTGTGCTTGGAAGATGCAGACTCTGAAGAACGAGTCGCTATCGAGTTCTTCTGATGTTGAATGCTACTGGAAACCTCCTTTTGTTTGACTTGAAGGCATTGGGCGGTGTGTAACGGAATCCAGCCTTCACTTTTCAAAGGCCAGTAAAATAGATGGCTGAAGGAGAAAGGCAACTTTGCTACATAACTTGAAACTTTTGATTGTAACGACTGGTGTGTGGGAGTGATGCATTGATTCCTTGTCGGGAGTGCTCGAGGGGTTTGTTTCCCGACAAGGAAGGAGTTGCAGACATGGGGAGAGCACCAGGTAACGGTGATGAGGAGGGGACGCTTCGGAAAGGACCATGGACTACAGATGAAGACCGAAAATTGGTGGCGTATATTCAAGAGCATGGACACTTCAGTTGGCGTATTCTTCCCAAAAATGCAGGTAGTCCAGGACCTCCTATGTACCTCCCTTTCATTTTTTGCACGGAGTCTATTGGATTCGGCGATTTTCGTTAGTGATGGCTGGATGGCGCAAACTTAAGGTGCTTCCGAGTTTGGTATACTTGCAGGTCTGATGAGATGTGGCAAGAGCTGTAGATTGAGATGGACGAACTATTTGCGGCCAGATATCAAGCGAGGCCGATTCTCCGAAGCCGAAGACCAGACGATTGTCCACCTTCACTCGGTGCTTGGAAACAGGTTCGCACGGTCCCATTCCAGTGCATCACATGCGCATGCTGCTGCTTAAACTGCGTAAGAAAGTAGCCCGAGTACCCTGTTTCAGCGTTTCTGTTTTTTGTATGGCCATGCAGATGGTCGACCATAGCAGCGCATCTGCCCGGACGGACTGACAACGAGATTAAAAACTACTGGAACACACACTTGAAGAAGCGTCTCCTGCAATTGGGAATCGATCCCGTGACACACACAGCCCGCATCGCAACAGATCTTGTGCATGAAAGCGTAGACATGAAGCGCTCGGTCTCATCAACTCTTCGCCACATGTCGCAATGGGATGGTGTCCGCATGGAGACCGAGGCTAGGCTGTTCACCGCCACCTCCTTTAAGAATCAAACTGCAGTAGGTGATATTGTCCGCCCACCATTATCGCTCTATGACCTCGGAGCCGCCCTGCAACAGGCTCCCCCAAGCGGTGCAACCTCGAGCTCATGGAAATCTTCACTCGCTACACACAGCACAAGGCCAACTCTAGGCGGTTCAAATGAAGCTGCGCATTCAGACCTTCAGAACGTATTCCGGGAGTTGGAATCTTCCTCCCATTTCTCTGCATCCCCTGGGAATCTGTATGGCACCTGCGAAGATATTCCCGCTGAGTCGAGCTTAACACCGAGTTCTGGAAGTAGCCTTGACAACTACCACAGCCCCGTCTCCAGCACAATTACCATCTCCAAGTTTCTCAATCCCATGTCGCCCACTTCCATCCTGTGTCCAAGGTCGAACTCTGCCGATGTTCTCTGGGATTGCAACCTGCGTTCGTCTTTCTGGCAGACGCAGGCCGCACAGCTGACCATGAAAGCCGACGATCAATCGTTTCGGGAGACATCTAGTAATTATGATCAAGGTCAGCTACTTCGTGAGCCACATCTTGAGGTCTACTGTGACGATTCATCAGCACTTGAATCAACTTTGAGATATCTTCTTCTGAAGAATTCTCACAACTTCAATAACCTGCTAGACTTTGCACATTCTTCATTACAAACCAGCTGTAAACCTTCTGCAGTATGTAATTTAAGAGCGGCGCCACAATATATTGATATCCATGTTTTAGGTAGTAATTAATCAATCACTACAGTCTTCAGAACTAGATAAGTTGAGGATATTAAAACTACCATGCTCTAGACCCTTCAAGGTGGACATTAAGTCACATTAGTATGGGTAGTAGATCGTATAAAATACCCTATTATTAGAATATTATGTGCATTCATGCCATTGAGTCTAGTGCCAATGGCATTGAGTCTAGTCTGTAATTACCAAGTCTGCCATTCTATATCAGGGCTAAACGTTTTGTGACATCGACCTGTAACGTTCCTGCGATGGTAATAGGGCTTGCTAATGGCTCCAGCCACTTGTGCTCAATGACAACAGTTTACACCGGACTTCATCCAGTGATTAACCAACACTGGGTTCTGTTTCCAGCCGCAGTAAACCGATCTAATGTCAGAAGCTTCAATTGGGAGGCTAGCCTCGGGGCAAAGCATCTGGTCATTTCATGAAAAGGCCTACAACTTATCACGGTGATTCTAGTGAATTTATAACCTTCCTTCAGAACTGGTCTTCGTTGCTGTGCATAATCTGGCATCATCAGGCTGCTTAGACCAAGTGAAGCTTTAGTTTGAGGTGAACCTCGATACCCCTTTACTATCCTGCCTATCCTAGGGTACGCACCACTTACATCTTTAGATTGAGTCGAAAACGCACTTTTAGATTTCTTTATTAGTTTCGAATTGATTAGGGGAAGAGTGGACCCCAGTATACTACTGGAAGTTTACCATTATAAGATTAGTGATCCGTCGGGGCACCGAATGGCTTCTGCTTGGCTGTAAGCTCATCACTCTAATGACTATTGTCAGCAGCCCAATAGTGTACAGGGGAACATCTAGAACGTTGGAACAAAATCCATGAATTAGGCCTAAAAGTGAGAAACTGTATCCCCTCCACCATTGGACATAATACCGAATGCTCGGACCGCAGGTGCAATATCTACAGCGTGAAGACACGTCATGTTCACAACATCTAACAAGAAACAAATTACTCCTGCCTTGCTCGACATGGCGGAGAACCTGTGCTACTGCCGCAGAACTGGTTTTGAATGTCAACGATGGACTACTTCCATTTGCCGCTGCTCATCCGGAGCCTCACAATTGAAATGATAGCGCGACTCTTTGCAAAGTTTAAATATCCCTGGAGTTATAATTCAACCGTGCACTTAACGAAGATTATCCTGTGTTGCATTATGCAGTCGACAGGGAAGGGGAAATAAGTACATTTGCAGAGAACAGATTCTTCTGATCCTGTACTGATGAATGCAATTCACAAATTCCATCTGTGGGCAATTCTCTACTCAAAACGATTGGATAAAGCAACAATTACCAGAAGATACAACTGCGTTTGACTTCTTGATGAAGAGTGGAATTCATTTGAATCTTGATCCAGATATCGATTGAAATCCTTCACAGCGCCCCGCGAAAATCCGGGCATAGGTGTGCAACTGCGAAGATATTGATCATAAATTCAAAAATTAGTTGCAGAATGAGGTCGAATGTAATTGTCTGACATGATCAGAAACGACTTTGTCGCCCCTTTCCAAATCTGCTTTAGATAAGCGCTTGTAGGGAGTAATAAGAGGCAGGCAAGATTATTGTGCGGCAAAGGAGAAACCTAAACAAAACTGGCGAAAAAGCAGCTGTCACATGGAAGTGTACAGTTGCAGGGAACTGACAAGCAGATTGTTGAATGTGCAATAAATATGCATTGTAGAGGATGACTGATAAGTCCCTTTGCTGTGCAAGATAGAGAGATGATGGAGAGTTGTAAAAATCTCAACATAAAGATCAGTTTCAGTACTCCTTTACATGAGACACAGAGGCACAGAGGAGAGATTAGTTTGTTCCAAAAGGAGGTGAAGATTCTTCAAAAAAAATGGTCATGAATGTTACAAATGCCAGGCACTCCGGATGCAGGAGTGTCAATCAAAAAAATTGGTAAATATAATACAACAATTCTGCCATCTGGTGATATTATCTCAACTATCTACAAAACTTGGGGTCTGCCAAAAGTGCACATGCGGCGCATTCGCCTGACGCAGCTCTCGAACTCCCTCCAGCAATCGAGGGTCCTTCAAGTTCCAAACGCATAGACCGAATTGGCATGGCCAACGTCGCCTCCGTCATTCACTATTGTGGTGTCCATCTCCTCAAGGGGATGCGGTAGAAATCAAAGGGAAAAAAACGAAAAACATGTGCAAATTCGCAATACTAGTACATCGAGACCTGCGAAAATATGCAACAAAGGTGCTCTCAACACAAATAATCAAACTGTGGAATTGGGATATTGTTCGGCACTCCAACTTGGTTCACCATGGAGGTCACTCTCAGGTTGAAACTGTGGGTTGGCGGTTTCTGAGCGACGTTCACTCCAAGCTCGGGCATGAAGTAAGACTCGGGCAGAAGTGCGTCCACCAAAGCCACTTGCTGCTGAGTCCAAAAAGACGGTTCCTGAGAAAAGTTCATTGCCAGGGTTGCTCTGGAGTGTTGGTGGTTGTCATTGTGGACCAAAGAGAAGCTCTGCGCCAGAAGGTCGACACTGTCGGAAGCACTGCTGCTGCTGCCACAAGGACTGGAGTAAGAAGAATCGTGGCCGCTGGGGCCGTGAAGAGTACTCGTTGGGGAATACTGGTGTTCGGTATCCACCTTGCACAAGCCCGAAAAACTAAAGCTGGATTCTGTCGCGGACAGAGATTGGCTGGAAAAAATGTTTGAACCTGCAATGTCGGTTCGAGGGGGCAGTAGAAGCGAGTCACTATGTCGAGAAGCCATAAGCCGCTCGGTAATTTGAGCTGGTGATGGCAAAATCGTGGAAGAAACTGGCATGCGGTAGGGGGCCAGGGAGACGTCGGGGCTGTATTGAGTGGATACTACTTCTGACGCGGTGCCGGAACTCAGTGCAGGAATATCAGTGAGAGAGTTGTGAGTTGAAAGAACTTCCATTTGTGGCTGGGGGGCTTTCAGTGAGAATTCCCACTCTTGTAGAAACTTTTGAGGATTGACTGGGCTAGCGGGTGGCTTGTCGAGCTCCACAACGCCAAAGTTAGGTTTCAGTGTCTCAGTGACCTGAGCCTTCCAGGAGCTCATGAAGTTGGAGGATGCGACTTGATTATTGACATCATTCTTGGTGCTCAAGTTAGATTTCTGGTGCTCTAAATAAGTCTGTGCTAAGTCTGAAGCCGGAGATGTAAGAGATGATTGCCGTGAAAGCCTGGCTTCCGCCTCGGCGCGTGCACTGTCCCATTGCGACATGTGGGTGAGATTTGATGAAACCACGGGCCGCAGACCGGGGATGACGCTGTCAAGCACGAGCTCCTCCGTTGCCGTGGACTTGTGTGTTACAGGGTCAATTCCCATTTGCATGAGACGCTTCTTCAAGTGTGTATTCCAGTAGTTCTTGATCTCGTTGTCAGTGCGGCGAGGAAGATGGCTAGCTATGGCAGACCATCTGCGAATCATCAACAAAACATTCCAAAAAATCAATTCTTCTGTGGTCCACACACGCGCACACAAAAAACCACAATGTTGAATTCTAAGATCTGAATCTTCTGGAGAACCCTCTGTTCAAAGTAGCGTGGAATGCTGCCCGAGGCTGTAGAAGCATAATAATATGACGATAGGAGAGCAGCGAGAGCAACAGTACCTGTTGCCAAGAATTGCATGGAGATGGACAATCATCTGATCTTCCTCATGCGAGAATCTGCCCCTCTTAATATCAGGCCTAAGGTAGTTAGTCCACCTCAACCTGCAGCTCTTGCCACAACGTTGAAGACCTGCATTGATCGGGAGAGAGCGCCAGCTGCCATGACCGTGCTGTTGAATATAAGCCACCAGCTTTTGATCTTCATCGGGTGTCCACGGTCCTTTCTTCAACACCTCTTTCTCTGTGTCGCCGAGTGGAGCTCTGGTCATGGTTATAGATGATCCGTTCCTGCTAGGACACCAAGCACTAGACTTCTCCCTCGCCCCTCCCCAGAAGGAGATCGCGAATTGAACTTGGTCGTGCTAAGTGCACTACATGCACTGTTGGATACCAAAGAGGTGCAGGTTTTCGACTGCAAAGTTGTATATCTACATGTACGTGAACACGTTGAGTTCCTTTCAAATGGTGACAGCTGAAGACCGAAATGGAATCAGAAAGTGCTCACAAAGAACTAGACACGTAAACTTACCTATCCACTCTATCCAAGTCACCTTATTAAAATGGTTAGCTCACACTGGTGTAGTAGTGATGCACAAAGTGGAGACAGATAGTTGCTTCAAAACCGTGAGGTGTGCACTCTGGTGCTGATCTGTCTAGTGCGCGTATTAGTTTGGTCGGCTCGAAGCTTAGAAACATATACTGCAAGAGAAGTGTGGAGGGGGTAGAAATCGAGTACGTTGCGAAGCCTACCGCAAGTGTGTCGACAGTAATTCAGGGGCTGGGAGATCCACGAATCCAACGAGCCTCCGGTGCTTACGATGCATTAACGCGATCCGAGGTCAACTCCTGAAGCACGAGGCCATGCAACCGCGAGAGGCAATCGGGGCCGTGGATGATCTGACACTCTCATCAAGTGCGCGCGCATTGCGGGGAGGCCTCAGCTCCCTCGCATTCTACTGGTTCCTAGTGCATCATCCCAGTAACTTATCTCGGCAGAATCCGGAATCCCGCGACGATCTTTTCGCAGCCCCATTTCGGCTAAACCTGCAGTTGTTTGCATCCTGCAAACCACCGCAGTTTTCGAGCGGGCTGCACATGCTGCTCCTCCGCTGCTCGCCAGCAAAACTCCAAACGACTTCGGCTCCCAGGTGCGGATCCGTGACATGGCTGGGCTAGCTAGGCCCATCAGGATTGCGCTGCATTCAATGCTGCGAAAAGTGCCTCCCAGCAAATCCCTGGCTCAACGCTACAAGTTGAGTCATCGCGTCAGTTGTACGATACCACGCGGCTGGAGCGTCGAAGTTTCCAGTGGTCTCCGAGACTCCGCGGGGTCCTTCACGCGGTATCCACAACAGGCAGACCCCCTAACAAATCTTCTATCCTGCAGTTCCTGCTGCTTTCACTGCCGTTTCACCCACATTCTCAGCCCCTCTGGCTTCACACACTCTCTCTCTGTGCTAGTCCCACTTGTCCACCGCTGATTAGGCCCTGCACACCATCATCTTGGCAGCTTAGAATATCACCGAATGGATCGAAACCCCTCATAAACACAAAAATTGCACATTAAGGTGACGGGATGAGCTTGTCTTGAACTCTTCATTGTCTTCATGTGACAAGCATATTCCAAATCTTTGAGCCTGGCTTACTGGTTATGTTTTCTTAGGTTTAACGAGTTTCTTACACGACATTGAATTTCTCCCACAAGGTCATTGGTGAAATGAAGTGTTGTGATGATTGAAGTATGAGAAACCTGCCAATGTGTGTTTACTCTTGCTAAGGAAATGTTTGTGGATGTTTGTAAGTTTTTTTAGAAAAGTGTGGAGAACTAATATAATGATTTGGAGAAAATACGACATAAAGTAAATAAATTTTCTTTTAAAACTAAGAAGCCACAAAAAGTATTATTAGTTTAACAAGTTGAAAAGAAGCATTAATCTACATATTTAGTTTGTACCCCCATCCTTCTAAGAACATTAAGATTCCTTTTATTTTTCAAAAAATTAACAATAAATTAGCAATATGATTAAATATAATAAAAATATAATAATAAAATGTTTGTATCCTGCATTTATTTCAGATTTTATGATAAACCTATGTTTATTCAATTATATAGAGTTTTATGTAGAGCAAGTAAGTGACATATTTAATTGAGGTTTTGTTCTCTTTCTTTTTGGTTCATATAATTATTCAATCATATTCTAATTCTGTCCATGAAGAAATATTCTGGTTCTTTGTTAACCTACATTTGATGGAAAATAACAATCAGCAATGGCAACTCAAGAAAGACCAATCACAAGTAACCAATTTTTATGAAATCAATGCAGTTTGAATACATGTTCTAAATCTTGTGACAATGGAGACCTCTCACTTCTCAAGATAAAACCGAAACAGTGATTAAGCAGCTTGTCTTTTTGAGATACAGCAGAGGATATTTCCTCAAGAAAGAGAGCTATTGTCCAACTACGACCTCCAGTTGTCAGTCTAGAATGGAACAGAGGTGGTGCACAACGTTCTCAACTTGAGAACTCAATTGATCCCAGCAAGGGCAGGTGGTGTGTGGGGAAAGATCCATCCATTTCATTGGCTTCCCTGTTCTTTTCCTTTTGTTTTCCCTCCTTAAATACACTTCTTCTGTGATATAGAAACTCTATTGAGTTCTTTTGACTCTGGAGCCCAAAGCCAAGCACCAACTCCAACACTGACACAAGTTCTTTTTGTACAAAACATAAGGCTTTCTTAGTATTGTCCAGGTTTCGCAACTCCCAATGCCAAAAGGAATTCAAATTTCCTAAAGGTAGAAAAATCTATACCCCTATGTAGTCTAGGATTTTGTGTTATGCTGCAAATAGCAGGAGCTCAGATGGTTGGAGGAGGTGTAGAGGGGTTTATGGCCAGAATCTGGCTTGCAAGGACCCTGAAGAGTCAAAGTGAAAAAGAGTGGGAGCCTGGGAGCACATCACGAGGTCCAATTGGGAGGCAAAATTTTGAATTTTGTTCAAGTACAAACACAAATAAAAACAACAGTAATGTCATGAGATGTTACAATCCTCTAATCCTACTACAATGTCACACTACTTTTTAAACCACTAAATGGGTAGTATCAACAATATCTCAACAATGTTATCTCACAATAACTGTTCAACTTGTAGTACCAACTTGTGGGTGGAATAGCAAAGATGGGATTGATGTAACTTTGAATATTCATGATTAATTATGATTTTATCTCAAGATTGGCTAATAGGGTGTTGGAGTGTTGTGGGTTTAATTCAAATCAAGGTTGATATGTGACACACACAAAGGGAAAATAACATCTGAATATAACAATCATCTAGTATTTTTTTTTTGTTTGTTTCTGTTTTTTGTGACACAGCAGGGTTGACCCTGGGCAAGGATGCACAAGGATCCACCTTGCATTGTTGAGATCATACAGCAGGAATTTGAACCACTGACCTCAAACTTGCTCATTTACAATCATAGTGGTTGTAACTTTGCCATCCTATGGTAATTTTAAGTTATTATGGACCAAGAGCATAGCGGTTGTTTGTGTGATTATATATATATATATATATATACAGACATACAGACATACATACATACATGGTGTTGCTAATGTCACCACAATTTTTGCTAATATCACCACTATTTGCCACCATTGTTTGCCACCACTATCTACATCCATTCAATATATTTCTTTAGTTTTTTTATTTTAATAAAAAAAATCTATTAATATTTTGAATATGTTTTCTTTTCTATAAATTATATAAAAAACAATTTTAAATTTAATAAAAAATAATTGAAAACTTAATAAAAAAAAATTGTGGTGACATTAACAACACCCTATGTATGTACACTTTTATGCTGATACTTTTATGATACATGTTTATGCAAATAATGGAATTCCACATTCATTCAACATTGAATTTACTTTATCATAAATGAAGTTCCACAGTGCAGTGATGTTAAGATGCTCAATCTTCCAGAACAAGATCAATGTGAATGGAAAAAGTTTAGTTTGAAAGGTGTTGGGTTTGGAATTCATGTCTTATTATTTCTTCCTTTTTACTTTATTTTATTTTTTGTTTGTATATGTTTGCATGTGTGTATACATACACAAACACACATTCATACTTTTAGCTTAGAAGCTATATTATGTCTATTTGACCACCAAATTATTGGACCACACATAGAGGCCAATTCCTTTGCCAAAAGGTGGTTCTCATAATTTCAACAACCCAGCTGCCACAGAAATTTCCTCCCTCCACAACTCACATAAATGGGTCCTCTAAATGTGTCAAAAAATTTATGTTGGTGTCCTTTTTTCCAAAATCCACCACAAAGGAGTACCATTCTAACGTTCTGAACCCTCCAAACCCTAAATGTGTATGCTTTTTTCACTCTTTATTGTACTTCATCCCTGTCTTTTTTGGTTTCAATTTAAAGCTCTTTTGAAAGCCAGGATAAGGTTGATTTACAATTGTGTGGAAATTTGGATCTTTTCCCACCTGCCCAGTTGCCTGCTTACTCACTTCACTGAGGTAAGAAATCTTGTGGTGATTGAACCCCTGCCCACCAAAAGGAATGCAACAAGAACTTTTGAGTGTAGATGCATTGCATGGAACCAATTGTGAAGACAGAATAATTATCCCGAAGGTTACTTATTCATCAAAGGCTTTGTTTCCTTTCAAAGTATAAAACTACTCCCAAACCCCAAAAATTCCATTAAAAATAAAATAAATAATGATAAAGCTCAATTAGTGTTATTTAATTGATTACCAAAAAAAAGGACCCAAGCAAACGAATCAAAAATATAAAGAAGCAAACAAAATAATCTTTTTTTGTACATTATTGGCCATCTACCTCAATTTCCTAACAGTGAAATTTTATATAAGTTTAATATTTTAATACTATGAAGTCAACTCATAGTTGTATATGTTGGGTATTGAAGACAAAGATGTTGTACAAGCCCCAGTTGGCAAAAGTGTTGGCAACTTATATAGTGTTAGGTCTCATAAATTTGTGGAAGTATTTGTTACACATAAGCTGATTTGCATCCATCCAAAAAGTTCACATGATAAAGAACTCATGCTTCAGTTCATGCAATAAAGAAAAGAAATGCTGACATTGTAATTGAACTATGACAAACATAGGAGCATGAGTAGGTAATGAGCCAACAATCTATGAGGCAGGTTTAGATTTAGGGTATGGAGCCTGATTGTCAAAACCTTTTTGTCCTTGGCAGGGAATCACATTCATTTGTGTGATTTTTTCTTGCCATTGCTTGTATTGAACAACCTTGCTTTGCCTTGCATTGCAATCCACAATCAGTTAAAGTTTGTGCAGAGTATCTTCTCAATGTCCTTGTGGAGGATAATGGGGGAAAGTGTTAAAGAGTGAATTAAATGCTAAATGTTCTTCTTGTGTGGTGCATTGATGGTTGATGTGATTGAGGACATTCACAGGCTCTTGGATCTCTGGGGAGTTGTGAAAAGCCAAGCTGCATTGTTGATGTCACTCACAACAAGTTAACCTCTTGGTCAATTTCTAGTTGTTTTTAGCAAGTGGCAAACAGGGTTTTCTTTGGTTGGGTCTCTTGTTTAATTATTTAATTATTCATTCATTCATTAAAAAGAATGTAATGCTTTACATGCTTTGCCAATGCTATTGAGTAAATTGTGCAAAGCAATTGGCAATGTGACGTCCATGCTTGGCTTCTTCTCAAATTTGATGCTCCTCATTGTTTGTTCTCTTCTCACAAACATCCACAAACTCATTCAATTTGCTTTTTTTGTTTGTCTCTCTCACACTGCATCCATAAGCAATTGTCAATGCCCCCCAACATTTTGACATGGCTCTTTGACCAAAGATCATAACCACAACAATAATTGATCATGGCCATTGATTCACAGTGTGAACAGACCTTAAATAACACCACATAAATGACCCTGATAAGATTGATTAAAATGACACCCAATAGCTTGTTTTAAATGAAAACAGGCTTTGATCAAAACATTTCTATAAAAAGTTTCCATCAAGTTTTTGAAACCCACCTTTTGTTCAAGACACTCACATCTTCAGTAGAAATGTTCTGCAAGCTGGTCCCATATTCCATCTGAGAAGGGGTAAAACCACAGCAAGTGTTTAAAAACTTTCTGTTCCTCTTTAATTATTTCCAGTTTCTTTCAAACTATATTTCCATATTTAAAAATTAGCAGTGGCAGCAGCGAAAGTTCAAAAAGCATCTACATAAAGTATCCGCAAAATCTCACATGCAATGCACAGGGTTCTGACTCTTTTTTAGTTTTTTAAATTTTTATTCTTTTCACTTCGGCTATTTATTATGGTAGCGTCATTATATGTTTGCATCAAAACAACACATTCTGATATGGCATAGTTTTTGTGTCGACGCAGATGATTGCTTTATTTCCACTTTGAGCCCACAATGATCAGTGATTTCAGCTTCAAATTCTATCTCTGAAGCTGAAGATCGGTGGCGTTACCAAGTCTCCATGACTACAGAGATTCTTCCATATTGGTTTCGGTGCTGAGCCACCGAAATTTCCTTGGGTGGAGGCATTAAACCCCATCGTTTATGCTTCATCGAATTAGCAGCAAATTCACGTGTTGTGAATCTCAAGTTAACAGAAGAATTATCAATGGTGCCTTTCTGCTTTGCTTCGTGGTTGGGGACGGGGCTGCGATGGCCACTTCCAAACGTAGCAGCTTCCATGGCTACGAATCACTGCCGCACGAATCTTCCTTTTTCCCGTTCCCACTCTTTTTTCAATGCTACGCAACAAAAAAACTCCTCTCCCCCTATTTGGTGGTTGTCTAAAACAGGTGACATAGAAGACTTAAATGCGGAGTTAGATGCTCATAATTAAGATTCCTGGGAGCTAAGTGTCGTGAGTTCATCACTACTTGGCGACAACAGACAATTTTATATGCTGGACAGCACCAAGAACAACAAGCTGTGAGCCACGGAAGAAATCTCCTTATCTCCTCATCACAGAAAAAATAGAACTGATATTTTTGAGGGAGGTCAGAAGGCATGTTTTTAGACAGAATTTCAGAAGGAAGAGCTAGTTGCGCACGCACCACATCGGTTTAATATGAGTTGTAGTATAGAGAAGATCCCCGACACTTGGAAGTATGACATTCATCTTGTAGAGTGTATCTAGATCACAATATTGAATGTAATATTAAAACCACATTCTTATCGTATTGGTCCTCTGCATATTAACAGCCGGGACAGATGCCCAACGGGCGCTTACGGTGTCCTAGCGGAAGTGGGCGAAGAAATGATAGCCACAAAAGCAATCACAATGTTCCGTTGCTGGCAACGGCTGCGATTCCCAAGCATTGGTTTCTAGAGCGTGGGAGAACACTTCTCTCGCTGGACTGAAGAAATCAGATGTGTTTCCAAGAGTCTAAAGGCTTGATGATTGACAGCACTATTCACTTGGGTTCGTTTACGTAGAGTCTAGGATCTTCCAAGGTCAGTACTATACTCAACAAAAACGTATGCGTGGGTTGTCTTCACTAGCACCCGCAGTTCCATGGCAACCTGGCCTATCACAATGTATTAATGTAACATCCAAGTTTATGGCTTCGCTCAGCTGGATGCAGATCTTACACCTGTTGCTATTTCTGGTTGTGTAGAGTGCAAAAATGATAGCAGTTAAGAAGATGTGAAGTATATACAACACCACCCATAGAAGATACTACAAGTGGTTTGGAACAGCCACATGTGCAGTTTCAAACGCCACATGACAGACTCAATTTGGATGTTTAAGTGAGTTCTGAGTTTCACCCAGCTCACCTATATCGTTACCTGGAATAGAGCGTGGGCCGCTCAATGTGAAAGCATCACAACTTGCTGAGCCCCCCTACACATTCTGCATAACTTGCGTTGAAGCACTGCAACTGGGTGAGGCTTCTCAATGTTTCACCTTATCTTGTGGTTGCAACTGAATGTATCGAAATGCAGCAAGTTGATTAGGATTAAAGAAACGGCGCTTACTACTTACTCTATAACCTAAATCTACGTGGAATTCGACAATTGTAAAATCTAGGAACAATTGATCTGTCAGCGCTGCAGTCGCAGTCATGTCAATGATTGATTGATTGATTGATTTTCTTTAAAAAAATTATTGAGACATGAAAGAGTAAACCCCCTTGTTCTTAGATGTTACATTGCTGCAAGGCCTTGTTCAAGGTTCAAGAATAGGATAAGTGATACAAACTTTAGAGAGTAGAGATTTTTTAAATTTAATAACACAATTTGTAATTATTATATCTAGTTTTGTATCACATATCTAGTATTTAGGAAAATTTTCAAAACATCTATATCTTTTTTTATATGATTTTTATGTATTTTCTCTTTGTATTTATGCCAACTAATTTTTTTTATTGGAAATAAGATGGTTTCATGTTGATTGTTATATTTTAAGATTTAAACATTTATTTTCATGAAAGATCTTGATGTTACATTGCTCCCACATAGTACAAAAATAGATACCAATAATTAGTAGCTACAAGGTCTTTAAATCTCTTAATATGTGGATAATGTCCTCCTCCAAAACAAGTTAAAATAAAGAAAAGGCAAACTATAGTCTTTTACAAGGCTATAGATTATTTAGTTGGTATAGTAAGTTAGTCTTCTATTTCCATGTTTGTTAAGTTGTTTGGTATTTCTAAAAGTAATAGATTACTATTTTTATAGTTTTAGAAATATATAAGATATAATTATTATAGATATTTTTTTAAAATTTAGATTTTAGATATTAAGTATAATATATCTATAAAAAATTATCTAAATCAAGGTAGATTCTTATTTGACTCTATTTAATATATATATTTCTCTAGTTATTATATAAAATTCTTGATGTTTTTGGTTTTATGAATTGAAAGCATCTCCATAATTTTTTCCATATAATCTAATTATAATTATAAATAGAAAAAAAAAATTATATTGACTAAAGATTCTAATCAATTTATTCATCTCATATGGTAGAGGGCTATCTTGGATGATTAGAATTTATTTTATGTAGTATTTTTTAAAATATGATAATATACTATAAAATATTATAAAAAATATTTTATCATATTTTATAAAGTTATAAGAAGTTAATTTATTTTATGTAGTATTTTATATAGTTTTATTAAGATCAAATAATAAGAATTTTTTTTTATTATAAAATAGCTATAAATAGCTAATATTTTATTTTATAAAGGAAGAGAAAAAAATATAAAAAAATATAAAATTATTGACATACAATTTAGGCATGAATAATTTTAGCTTTAGATTATAGGATGACTCAATAGTAGAATAGATTCATGGAGCCTTTTTAGTTTTTCTTAGACATCAACATTTGTAAACTAATGTACAGGAATAGATCCTATGCAGAGACATAGAAGGAATATCTTACACTTCTTGGAGTATGAGAAGTGAGGTGTTCATTTGGCAATCATAGTGGGACACATATGTTGCTATCCTTGACTATTATTACAATATTCTATTCGATTTAAATGGTGGTATACCCATTGAAGGTTGAATTAGAAATGGTAATCTGTTTAACTTTCAGAAAGGGGTCTGTATCAACATTCATTAATTTTGGAAAGTAGGAAACTACTTTGATATAAGAGCCTTTAGAGCCATCTAATTTGATAAGTATGAAATTTAAACAAGACAATTATTCAACACGAGTTGTAACAGAAACCACAAATCAATTTTTAATTATAAAAGTGTCAATGACTAGTTTCATTGAGTAGTGCATGATGTAATGAACGAAGAGGTTGAACTTCCTAAAAGTCCAAGAATTCCAAGAGAACAAGTTGCTAAACGAAAACACATATATAGATTGTAAAGACAAAGAGAAGAAGAAGTAAGGAAAGAAAGGAACGACAAACAAAAGGTTGAAAGAAAAGAAAGATATGATAAGAGAAGCGATTTATTTGTAAGTCCTCTACTATGAAAATATACAAAGAATATAGGTTCAAGTAGTGAAGAAAGCTCAAATTTGGTTAGTATTTTAAGCACTATTGACAAAAAAATCTTTAACAAAAGAACAATTGTCAGAAGAACTGGCATTAATAGCTATAAACAATCAACATCCAATAGTTAATTTGAACAAACAAACAAAAACTACACAAGAAACACTAGAGTGGGAGCAAGAATTTTTGACATCATCAAGAACATCAGTCAACATGGCACTTGCAATTAGATATATCAAAGCCGCTTTATCTAGGTTTAAAGATAAATGTGATCTATACATATATATACAAGAATTTAATAATATCTGCCAAGCCAATAGGGAGACAACACATGATGATAAGTTAGTTCTTTTTCCAATTATATTAAAGAAGCGAGCATTTGAGTGGTATGCTTGCTAACCAATTGGTCATTTCACAACTTGGGTACAACTTCAGGAAGTATTTATTCTTCAATTTAGAGAAAAAAAAAGTGATGGAGAAGTTATTAACAGTCTCTCAGATCTTAAACAAAAGAAGAGTGAAGATGTAGAGGAATTCTTTGAATGAGTGGTAGAAGCAGCTATTAAACTTGTTCCTGAACCTCATGACTTATTTTAAAAAACATGGTTTTTGAATGGATTATATAAAGAGGTAGGAAAATATGTAGCTTTGCTACCAACAAAGACACTAGAGGAAGCTTTATAATCACCTAGGAAAATAGAACTTAGTGTACATAGAAAAGAAAAATTTTATGATTCAGATTCTGAAAATTTGAGTGATGACTCAGAAGACGAAAAGAAGAAAAGGGTGAAAAAAAGGGAAAAAAAAATAACCAAGGATGATCTTAAAGAATTAAAAGAAGAATTAGCTCAGTTAACAACTGGATCCAAGAAGTTTTAGACTGGAATAATTTGTTGAAAGTGCAACAATGAAGGATATTTTCCTACAGAATGTCATTTGAAATTTTGTATCATTTGCAACACTCATACTCATCAAACTAATGAATGTACTTACAACCGACGGTATCAAGATAGAGGATTAGAAGTGAATCAAGTACAATCACAATTGAATTACATACAGAAAAGAGGAATTTATAGAAGAAATCTACCTATGAATCAAGAGACGAATCAAAGACCTGTATATCACCAATACTATAAGAAAGAAGAACTACCAAGAGATAATTACTATAGGAAGGAAGAAAGGTATCTTTATAGAGAAAACAAATCAAACTACTATGAAGATAAAATGAGGCCAAGATATGAAAAAAGATATGAAAGAAGAAGCTATGCAGATTCACCAAAAAGAAATTATAAAAATCAAGCTTGAAGAAGAAATATTCGTGAATGTTATTATTGCCATCAAAGTGGCCATATTAAGATAAATTACCAATTGTGGTTAAAGCATAAAAAAAAAAACTAAAGAAGCAGAAGTAGAAGAGAAGCCTGTTGTAGCAGCAAATGTAGCAACTCCAGAAGTGTGTATATTAATCAGAGCTCAAAGACAAAAGATTGAGATTGAGGAAGAAAATTCAAATAATGATAATAGTGATGAAGAAGGAAATGAATAGAAGGCCATAGAACAACCTGAGCTGATTAATGAAGTAAGAAAATAAGCATCCCAAGAATGAAAAAAAGAAAAAAAGATACGCTAAGATATAACCAAAGACGTAAGGAAGCTGCAAGAAAACCAAATTTGAACAAGACTAAACAAAGAAATGATAGAAGAATGATAGAAAATGAAATAAAAAAAGCTGGAGAAGTTGAGAAGATTACAGGAGATGTATTCCAACAAACAAAAGTAAATATTATTATAGGCCAACTATTACAATTAGCTCTATATTGCAAAAGAAAAGTTATGGAAGCCTTTCTTTTAGGGTACATATCAAAATCAAACGTACCAAAATTTTTTCAAATAGAAAATCAAGATTATGATATGGCAATGCCCATCAGAGTAAAACACTGCACCATACATAATGTATTGTTAGATGGAAGATTTGGTGTGAATATTATCATAGATAAGTTATGTAGAAAGTTAAGCTTCAATTATATTGAACGAGCTCCATTTACGATCAAGATGGTAGATCAACAAAAAGTGGCACTACAAGGTATTATTTGCAATTTATAAATAGAAGTCGAAGGATTTTCCTATAATATTACAGTAACAATTATCAAATTAGAACAAAAATCTCAAAGTTACTCTATGATATTAGAACGACCATGGCTTAAACAAACAAAGTCTAGATAGGACTGGGCTCATGATATCTTAACAATCTTTTTCAAAAAAAAAAAAAAAAAAAAAAGATTAGTACCCAAAAAATTTCATGTCCTTCACTATCAAAATGACTTGTACAAGTGGAGTATTATGATTGGGAGGAAGGATTGACTGATAGAAAAGAACAAGTGGTATATCAAGCTATATCTTCACTACATCCTATAATTGATATTGAATAATAAGACTGAAAGAAATGTTTAGTTATGACTACAATATGGCTAAACCAACAGCACAGAAAAATAAAGAATTAAAAAAGCAACTGGAGGTAAAATAAAAGAAGTAAGAACCACTAGATAAGTCAGAAAGACAGATGATTAAGTATCCAAAATATTTTTATAAAGCCAGAGAGGATACAATAAAATTGGATACAACTCTAGCTATAGAAGCAATTAAAGGCAAAATCATTTCTAGATGAACTATTGGTGAAGAAGAACAAATTGACGAGGTAAATTTAGGTTCTGACGATCAACCAAAGAAAATTAAAATTGAAAAATAAATCAATGAGGAATTCAAGCAAAACCTAATAAAATTACTATAGGAATACAAAGATACTTTTGCATGGAGTTATAAAGACTTAAAAGATGTACCAACATATATTTGTGAACATTGAATTGAAGTAGAACCAAATGCACAATCTATTAAATACGCAAGATATTGAATGAATCCAACATATGCTGCCAAAGTCAAGGAAGAGATTGTCAAATTACTTAAAACAAGATTCATCTTTCATGTAGATCAAACCGAGTAGTTGTCACCAATAATAATTATATCTAAAAAGAATGGCAAATTACAAGTATACGTTGACTACAGAAAGTTAAATGGAATAACAAGAATTGATCCTTTTCCATTACTATTCACAAATGTTATCTTTGAAACAATAGCCAATCATGAATTATATTCAATGTTAGATGGATTTAGTGGATACAACCAAATTCCAATGGCCGTACAAGATCAACTCAAAATCTGTTTTATCACTGAATGGGAACCATGTGCATATTGAGTAATGCCATTTGGATTAAAAAATGCACCTGCAACCTTTCAGAGGGTAGTTATGTACACATTTGTAGAATATCTGAACGACTTTATATAAGTTTTCCTCGATGACTTCACTATATATGAAACAAATTTTTAACATTTGGAACATTTGAGAAAATATCTTCAAAAGTGTAGAGAATATAGAATCAATCTCAAGCCAAAAAAATACAGTTTTACAATAACTTCAAGTACTCTCCAGGGTCATATTGTTTGTAAGAAAGGATTATTAGTAGATTTGCTAAGATTCAAAATATAGTTACTTTACTACCTCCAAAGAATCTCAAAGAAATGCGTAAATTTATGGATTCTACTAGTTATCATAGAAGATTTGTACAAAATTTTGCGAATATTTCTCAACCATTATCAAACTTGACCAAACCTAGTGTCAAGTATAATTGGACAAATGAATGTCAGCAAGCATTTGACTTACTAAAAGAAAAATTAATGACTACACTAATATTGATTAGACCACAATGGAACAAGTCTTTCCATATACATTGTGATGTTTCCAATTACGCAATAGGAAAAGTGTTAGTTCAAAACATTACTGGTAATTTAGACTCACCTATTTATTATGCTAGTCGATTACTTAACCAAGCAGAGAAAAATTACAATACCACAGAAAGAGAAGCATTATCAATAATATACTCAATACAAAAGTTTAGACATTATTTGTTAGCAAATCACTTCATTTTCTATGTAGATTATCAAGCACTATTATACCTCATCAACAAACCAATAATTTCAGGAAGAATAGCGAGATGAATGTTACTACTTCAAAAATATGACTTTGAAATTATAAACAAATCATAACAACACCATGTTATGGCAGATCACTTATTAAGAATATCTATAAGAGAAGCACCAATTGGAATAAAAGATCATCTTCTAGACACAAACTTGTTTATGATACAAGTTGATCCCACATTTGTTCAAGAATCAAAACCATTTTTTGATTGGTGAGCACCATTAATTAATTTTTGGAAAAATGGTAGATTTACTACTACTACTTTGATGAATATTAGAAGACAAGTGGCAATTAGAAGCCGATTTTAATATCTTGACAAAACAAAAAGACTAATTAAAACTTGTTCAGATGGAATTGAACGAGTATGTTTAGTAGGTTCCATTATTAAAGCAATTATAGCTGAAGCTCATGAAGGGCTTACAGGCAGACACTTTTTTGCTACAATAACTTTATACAAGGTTCTTACAACTTTATTCTAGTGGCCAACACTAAGAAAAGATGTTTATAATTATTGCAAACAATGTGATATATGCCAACGAACAACAACCAAACTGGATAAACAAAAAAATCCTTTATATCTAATTTTACCTTTAGAAGTATTTCAATGATGGAG
This sequence comes from Physcomitrellopsis africana, assembly GCA_036785485.1. Lineage (NCBI taxonomy): Eukaryota > Viridiplantae > Streptophyta > Bryopsida > Funariales > Funariaceae > Physcomitrellopsis > Physcomitrellopsis africana. The sequence goes on along the minus strand of JAWRVF010000483.1, from coordinate 138,308 downwards.
AATAGATTTTATAGGACCTATTGATCCAATAGCCAGTTTCATAAAAAATAGATATATCATCACAGTAACAGATTACATGACTAAATGGATAGAAGCTCGAGCATTAAATGATAATACTGCCAAATCCACAGCCCGATTTTTATATGAAGAAATTATAACTTGCTACGGGTGTCTAATAGAGTTAATTAGTGACCAAGAAACACATTTTATCAATGAGACAATTCAATTATTAACCACAAAATTTATGATGATCCATCAAAATCTACCACTTATTATCCTCAAAGAAATGGACAAGCAGAATCTACCAACAAATTTCTCAAGGCAATATTAACCAAAATAGTTAATGCAAATCAAACCGACTGGGATACTAAACTTTATCGTGCATTATAGGCATATCGTACAGCATATAAAATAACTACAAAACATACACCTTTCTCTTTAGTTTTTGGAATTGAAGCCTTATTATCCATAAATATTTGACAAAGACAAAAAAATCGGCTATAGTAAGGCATATGCAAGTTGTTATAGAAAACCGCTTACATCAAATTCGGCAAATGGATTTAAGAAGAGCAGAAGCTGAAGGAGATATTATTTGAGCTCAACTATAAAGAAAGTTTTGACATGATCATGCACATTTAACCAAATCTTTTAAGAATTGTCTTAAGACGGAAGTACCTAATATTAAATCCAATTTGAAAAAATACCAGATTTGGAGAGATATATTATAGCAAGAATATCAAGACATACCTATTAAAATTGATAAGTATACAAAAGGCTAACTAGTTTTGTGGTTGAAAAGAACATCTAAAAAAAAAAGAAGAAAATTTCAATACAAATGGATGGGACCTTATATGGTGAACTTAGTATACTCAAACAGAATAATAGACTTACTACTATCAGATGACATGACTATAAGAGTAAATATTAATAAGCTTAAACCGTATTACAAATCAGAAGAATCAAAATTTTATTTGTGATTTACGAATACCAAATAAAGATTTAAAAACTAATTTGATATTTAAAAAAAAAACAAAAAAATAAATAGAAACTTAGTATATCATCAAATTTTCAATGCATATCAACATTCAAATCAGCTAGTTTCAAAACAAAATGTTCCACGACAATAACCTATTGCTAAAAAATATACATATAGATATTTATGTATATATATATATATATATATATATATAATTAAAATAATAATAATAATAAATAAATATATATATATATATATATTACCACAATTTGATGTCATAGCTACGACCACATTATCTCCGTAGTAAATTATCTAGGGTATATTATTACCCTGGAAATATAACCAAGGTCGGCCATATCTACAGTACGTGTATTGTATTGTTGCTACGGATAGGGAGTACAGAAAACAGGCAGGATGATGACCTCGAATAGAACAGCGGGACGTTCATCTAGCAAGATGGCGTCCAGTCCTGCAGGGTGATACTATTACTAGCCGCGACAAGCACTCCGGATGAAGAGTCTTGTCTAATCGTCCAGGGTGGAAGTCTTGTCTGTGATGAAAAGAACACAAATTAGAAAACGAACAAATCCTGTTGAAATATTAGTACGTATAAAAAAAAAATCGAGACTTACAGTATACTTGGATGACATCAAATATTCAAGACCGACAAACTGCAAACCACCTGGAAGGATGGCACAGCAAACAATACAATGACTAAGCAATCGAGGCAAGGAGCAGAGTATTGACAAGTAGCACATACAGTAACCAACGCGATCAGTAGTCGGCAAAAACAGATCCGTAACTTTGGAAAAATTGGCTCTGAGGTAGGCCTAGGGGTCTGTGCCTTGACCCCGTAGGCTGTCGGAGGTCTACTCGAGCTGCTCTCGTGGCGAGGGCGGACCCCCGTGTACCGACTGGGTGACGGATACAGAATGTCGAGCGTGGGGCTCAACCCCCGTCTCGGCTCTTTCTCTACGCAGTGAACAACCGACTCAAAACTGGTAAGGGGAATCCAACTGTTTAATGAAAACAAAGCATTGCGATGGTCCCCACGGATGTTGACGCAATGTGATTTCTGCCCAGTACTTTGAATGTCAAAGTAAAAAAATTCAACCAAGCGCAGGCTGCTCCGCAGCTGGGATCGCGGCAGGGGCATCGGCCATCACGTTATCACACTACTCTGCCACCGTCATCACCTAGAGCAACTACAATGCGAAGCTAAAATACGAGCAGCAAATGCGACAATCTACACCTCCAATCCAAGCTCGGTAAACATATCAATTTCTACACTAACAACTACCTGATTCACAATGTAGGACGAAGTGGCTTATATCCATCGCCAAACGATTTCCCAATCCGGGTGCCAACCGCATCGATCGACATTCGCGCGCCAAGTCGAATGACTTCCCAATCCGGGTGCCAACCGCGTCAATCGACATCCGTGCGCTAGGCCAAACAACAATCGCGTCGATCGACATCCGCGAGCTCGCCAAGGATGGCTATTTTGGAGTCTCGTCAACTGTCACAGCGATGGCTGCCTCACTGGAAGCAGCAGCTACGAGAGCCGAACCTGGTCGACGAGCCTCACGAAGGATTACTCTTGATAAGGGCAGATGACGGGGTAGGACGATGTGGCGTCAAGACGAGTCTGCGGCCTGGGGTTTATTCAGGCAAGATCTACAGTAGACAGAGCCGGAGCTTTACGATGGCATCATCAACTTCTACGATGAATCCTTGGGTGTGTGGGAGGGCGTTTGAGGGGAGCATATGCACCATGGCTATTCGGACGACGAGATTGTGGATGCCGCCATTGACGGCACTCCCGACCACCGGTGGACGCAAATCAACATGATTGAGAAATCTCTTGCATATGCTGGCGTTCCTACTAGCAATGATTTGAAATCGAAGACGATTGTCGATGTGGGTTGTGGGATTGGGGGAAGCTCACGTTACTTAACCCGGAAATACCAGGCCAAGGTAGCGAATGCCCTGAACTATCCCTTCCAGGATGGTTTGTTTGATCTCGTGTGGTCCATGGAGAGCGGCAAGCACATGCCAGACAAGAAACAGTTTGTGGGCGAGCTTGCACGAGTAGCAGCTCTCGGCGGTCGCATTATTCTGATCACGATGGATTTGCAGATTTGACTGAACTCCATCAAGCTGCACTGCAAGATTTATAATCAGCACCTGTTATAATGAAGAAAAAAAAAAAAAAAAAAAAAAAAAATTCTGTTATAAATCAAAATATTCTTATCATTAAAAGGATAATCAGGTGGAACCGATTAATTTTGGGGGAAGGGATAATGTTAACATTGGATTACATATTAATTCTTAATATTTTTATTTATCTTTAATATATAAAAGATCATTATTAAATAAGGTAAAAAATAATCAAGAAAAGACCTAGTGTAAATGGATTAGAAAGGAAGAACTTAAAAATAGTTAGTGTGAACAAAGGGGTGGTTAGCCGCCCTTGTGTTTAACATGTGCTTAATTAAACAAGACAGTTAAGTCGTCTTAGGTAGTTAAGAAAAAGATAGTTTTATTAAGACCAAATAATATGAAAGAAAATTTACCATAAGGTAGCTATAATAGCTAATCTTTTATTTTATAAAGGAAGAGAAAAAAATATAAAAAGATATATAATTATTGACATACAATTTAGGCATGAATAATTTTAGCTTTAGATTATATGATGACTCAATAGTAGAATAGATTCATGGAGCCTTTTTAGTTTTTCTTAGACATCAACATTTATGAACTAATGTACAGGGATAGATCCTATGCAGAGACATAGAAGGAATATCTTACACTTCTTGGAATATGAGAAGTGAGGTGTTCAGATGGCTTATAATTTTATTAACATTACAACTATATCAATACCAAGTAAGTGTATATTTTTAAAAATAAGATTAATTATTGATTTTTACTAAGCTTAATTTAATATTAATATTATTTAAATAATCTATAAATTATAATTTTTTTTTAAACTTAAAAAAAAATTTAAAAAAATTTACTTATTTAATAAATAGATCAAAAAATTTATTAATAAAAAAATATCTAAATATCATCAAATTTATTAATAAGACAATATGATATTAGTTTTATATTGTGCAATCACAATTTTGCTACTATGGTGCTTAATAAAAAATTTAATTTAATCTAATAGCTTTATAATAATTTAAATAGATTTATCCACATGATTAAAGAAATTAAATTAGTTTTTGTTAAAGTAATTTGATGTAAATAGATCAAATCAATTTGATTTAAATTTTTGCCATATTTATTAAAAAAATATAATAAATATTTAAATTTTTATTGGAAGAAATAACTACTCTTTATTTGTAGTCATCTCTTATTCTAATATCAAACTTTGGCAAAAAAAGTTCTATGGTTTGGACTTGAAGTTATTTAGAAAATAAATATTTGGATATAATATCTAGAGATAATATTACATTATGTCTATTACTACTTTAAAGAGACTTGTACTTATCTAAACTTAGTTAAGATTGTTATTAGGATGTTTCTTGGTTTAAATTGGATTATGAGATTTATCCAGGTTAGAACAAACTTTGACTTTATAATTAGTATCTATATAATATTTATATCTTGTTAATAAAAAATTATAATTAATAAATTTTTATTCTTTTGATTTTATTTATTTATTATTAGTTTCTTATAACTTGATTAATAATTCAAATAGATGGTTTCTAATCTTCTTTTAAGTTTATAGAAATATAAAATTAAGAATTTATAGATGTAGAACAATGGTTGTCTTTTTTCTATATAACTTCAATTTTAATAGTAATATAAATTTTTATCATTTAAAATTTATTTAGCATATTTTTTAAGGTGATCTATGTAAATACATGAGCTTTTTTTTGTCTCTTTATAAAAGTAAAGGGATTAAGATTAAGATTCCATATTTCAAAGGTACAAACTCAATAAAAATTTTTAACTAAATATAATAATTATAATATTTTAGCAATCTTTAGGTTGTTGGATTTAATAAAAAAAAAATTCTACTAAAAGACCTATTTAAGATAAGAATATTAGAATATTTTTTAAAATAGGTTGGAATATAACTTCCCATCATTTCTTGACCATATTCCAACCTATTAGAAAAAATATTTTTTAAAAATAAAATAAGATTATTTTTTTAAAAAAAATATAGCTTTTAATATTGTGAGCCCTAAATTATGCACCAAAATTTTATTTAATTAATTTTTGATATTTTGATAAGATATAATATTATTTATTTATTAATTAAAAAAATAGATTTTTTTAGTCTTAATTAAATATCAAGGCCTTAAATTATCAAATTAATTTTAATAGAATCTAGTTATAAAAATTAGATTCTAAAAAATATTAACTCTTGTTTAAAATGAGATTGTTAGGAAATACGGAGTTAGTTATAGTTGGAATATGGTCAAGAAATGATGGCAAGTTATTCCACTCTTAAAGCCACAAAAGATGGTGAAGGAAGAAGATAGAAAATTACTTTATTCTTGAAGCCACAAGTGATGGTGAAGGAAGAAGATGGAAAGCTATTCTACTCTTTAATCATTATTTCTATAACAACAAATCAAGTTGGTTCTTAATAAATCCCTCTTAAAGGTTAATATTTCTATTAGTAAGTTAGAAAATTATTTTACATAAGTTTTAGCTAATTAAATTATTAGGAATTAAAACTTATCTATTTATTGGAATACATGGTGATTTATCATCATCTTGTAATAAATGGATGCCAACCATTGGTCCTCTCTATAAATGATATTAGCTGGAGATTATAGAGGTGTATATTAATCTTTTAATGATAAGCAGTACTAAAAATAATAGTTGGTAGTTAAAAATACTTAAAATAATATAAAGTGGCATGCAAGTTATACCACTTGTATAGAATAGTTAGTAAAAAGGCTCCCAAATTAGTTATTACTTGTAAATTATTAGCAATGATAATTGCCAATAAATGGCTTGAAGGCTTGGGTATATAAGACCATTTTAAAGCCTATCTATCTATCTATCTATCTATCTATCTATCCTTCTTTCTCTCACCTTTGATTTGAACCCTTAGCAAAGGCAGCCTATTGAATCACTAAAGAATTGTATTATTTTGTTTGTTATAAACTTGTGTTGTTAGTTGTTGTCTTGGAGCTCATTGTTAGTAGAACTATTTTTTTATTTAGACATGTTTATTGTATAGGGAATTTGTTTTAGTAAAATTAGATAAAAAGATCATCAAATTTGGAGTTGAAATGGAAAAGTTATGAGGATTTGAAATTGGAAGGTTTTTTTTATTGGTACTTTTGTTCTATTCTATGCTATGTTTTCATCTAGCTATGCTATTTTTGTCCAATAGTATTATTTCCATCTAACTATGCTTGTTTTCATTAAATAGTGTTGTTTCCATCTAATTGCATTATTTTCATCTAGCTACTTTGTTCTACCCAATTTTTCTCATTTGGCTATTTTTATTTTGTTAATTCTATCTAATTCTTTTTTATTTTTATTTTATTTTATTAACACTTATTCTAAGTTAAATTAAATGGTAACCATTGCTTAAAAGGTATTATCTAAAGAGTTGGAATTACAACCACTTAATTAATTAAGCAACCATTGAAGTAGTTACACAATTAATCTCTACTATCTTTCAAACTTGTGTAATTATTTTTTTTCTTAAAGTGGATAGGAGAGAATTTTAGTCCATATTTTAGTGCATTTGTTAGAAGGTAGAATTGTGAGATTGCTTTTAAATTTTTTTAATATTTTTATTGTTTTAAATTATCATTTAGATTTATATTATTTTCTTATTCTTATATCTTATACAAGAAGTGATGTCTCTTATGAAAGAACCTCCAAATGGAAAATTCAAGCAATATGAAATTGTACAACTCATAGTATATCAAGAATCATTTAACTTGGAGTAAAAAAAAAGAAATGATGACTATGTGTTCAATAAATAAGGCATACTTGCTATAGCAAGCAAACTTTAAATCCATTCTATTTGGACAAATAGCTTATAGATGATATGCTATGTATAAACTCTCTAAATAATATCTTTCAAGCAATAGTTATTATTTGATTTAACTTAAAATTAGTGATATAAAAATAATTAAATAAAAAAAAGAAGAGAAGAATTAGATAGAATTAGAAAAATGAAAGTAATTGGATAAGAAAAATTGGATAAAATAAAGCAATTAGATGAAAATAATATAATTGGATGAAAATATTGCTATTGGGTTGAAATAATATTATTAGATGGAAACAGTGCTACTTGATGAAAACATGTGTAGTTAGATGGAAACAACATAGTCAAATAAAAATATAGCAACTAGATAGAAATAACATTGTTAAATGAAAACAAAGTAGTTGAATGGAAATAACATTATTGGATAAAAATAATGCATCTGAATGGAAATAATACAAAGCAATGTAATAGCAGTAGATGGAAATAGTACAGGATAGAGCAACAACAACAGAAAACCTCTAGGGCAAAGCAGCAATAGCAACAAAAACCTTCCAACTTCAAAACCTCATAACTTTTCTATTTCAACTCCAAATTTGATAATCTTTTCATCTAATCTTAGTAATTTTTTTTTTTATATAATAAATATATCTAAATATAAAAATAATTCTATTAAAAATAAGCTCTAAGAAGATTAATATAGATATAAAATAATAGTTAACAACATAAATTTATAACAAACAAAACAACACAATTCTTTGATGATTCAATAGGTTATATTTGCCAAGGGCTCAAATCAAAGGTGAAAGAAAGAAAGAAAGAAAGATAGATAGATAGATAGATAGATAGGTAGGTAGGCAAGCTTTGAAAGAATCTTTTATATCTAAGCCTTCAAGCCATTTATTGGCAATTACCATTGCTAATAACTTACAAATAACAACTAATTTGGGAGCCTTTCTACTAGCTATTCCATGCAAGTGATATAACTTGTATGCCACTTTATATTATTTTAAATATTTTTAACTATCAACTATTATTTTTAGCACTACTTATCATTAAGATGTTAATATACACCTTCCATGATTTCCAACTAATGCCAGTTGTAGAGAGGACTAATGGTTGGCATCTATTTACTATAAGGTGATGATAAATTACTATGGATACCAATCAATAGATAAATTTTAATTTCTAATAATTTAATTAGCTAAAATTTATATAAAATAACTTATTAATTTATTAATAGAAATATTAATCTTTAAGAGGGATTTGTTAAAAGCCAATTTGATTTGTTACTAAAAAAATAACAATTGAAGAGTAGAATAGCTTTCCATCTTCTTCCTTTACTATCACTTGTGGCTTCAAGAACAAAGTAATTTTCCTTCTTCTTCTTTTACTATCTTTTGTGGCTTGAAGAGTGGAAAAGCTTCCTATTACTTTTTCACCATACTCCAACTACAACTAACTCTGTATTTCTTAACAATCTCATTTTAAACAAGAATTAATATTTTTTAGAATCTAATTTTTATAAATAGATTCTATTAAAATTAATTTAATAATCTAAGACCTTGATATATAATTAAAGCCAAAAATCTCTATTTTTTTATAATTAAAAAATAAATAATATTATATCTTATCAAAACATCAAAAATTAATTAAATAAAATTTTGATATATAATTTAGGATTCACAAATATATAATTTGGAAGATATTTTATTTCTTATTTAATAATATCCATATCAATATCAATCTATCAATTAAATTTGTTACTAATTAATCTTTAAAATTGCATATTTTTATATTGCTATACAATTATTTCATAGAAAGATAAATAATAGTGACTCAAAGATTATGTTTTTATTATTATATATTAATAAAGATCAAAGATATATAAAAAAATTGATAGATAAATTTTATAGGTATTTTCTATGCCTTAATAACTAATAAATCAAGTTTAACCAAAATATTTATATCTTAGGCTATATTTTATAATGAAAAATCTTCTACTATCTTAATAAGACAATAATTTGATAAAGATAAGGTGGAATAGATAAAAAAAAAAATAATATAGTTGTCTTTAAAGCAAAGATAATATTAAAGATATACAAAATAAAATAAAAAAATAATAGGATTAATATCTAGAAGAAAACCATTTGTATCTAAGGTCAAAATTTGACTTTAATGTATATGCATAATTACTTGGAGCAAACAAGATTATTGTTGTTGTTGTTGTTATTTAAGATTAGAAGATGTTGTCAAAAAAATGGTTTCAAGAGGATTTTGGAAATATATGATTTGTTGGATTATATCTTTTAAAAGACCTTGAAAAAAACAATCAAAGTCAAAGCTCTGTTTGTAATAATAATTTGAAGGTAATTATTATATAGTATTAAGTTTAGATCTATTTTTGATATTTTATGATTAATTTAAAATTGATCTTTATTGAATGTATGGATCTATATGGATGGAATATCTTAATTTAGTATGATTCAAATTTTAGCATGAACTTGCAAACCTTATAAAACAAAACTAAAGCTAAGAAAGAATTAGTATTAAATCTATCTTATTTGGTACAAAGAAATTGATATAAATGCTTAAAGAAAGATTATTAGCAATGCCATTAACAACACTTGTCTACTTTACCTTTGAAGAGCCTTAAAAGACAATCAATTATATAATTTTGGAGATATAAAGTAGTCCAATGTATTTGGGATTGGAGTACAACTATCATTTATTAACTTAGCAACAAAGGCTTAAGGAACCTTCTTGATTTGTTCTTAATATCCAACAAACTATATTTAAAGAAGCACCTATCTAATTCAAAAATATTAAGATGATATGACTTATCATTATAAGAGCATACTTTTGGACTATTTCAAAACAAAATGACATGATCTTTAGACAAGAAACTTAGACTAAGGAAAAAATAGAACAATAAATAACTTTTAGATTCATAAATAGTAAGAAATTTAATTAGCATAAGACACTTACCCTTATATTGAAAAGACCTTTCAAAAATCTAAAATAAATATTTAAAAAAATGATAAATTGGATCAAAGAACAAAAATTAGTAATCATGAATGTAGGTTACTTGATCACATGGAATTATACTCCTCTTCCAAAGGTAAGGATGGATCATCCTAATCTAAAGCTTTAACCAAAACTTACTTGATGTTATATAATTTCTATTAATTAATAAAGATATTTATTAATTAAATTTAATTAATAGAAATTTTATAACATTAAGTAAAAAAATTTTGTTACTAAAAATGCTGCATAGTCAATGCCACTATCACAGCGTGTAGTGGAAGGACCTAAATAGCGAAAGTGCACCACTTGGCAAATTGCATGCTCTGTGCAAACAAAGGGAACTAGTTTGATCCAGTGCTTTTTCTTCCACTACCAGCCCATGTGTGAACTTCCTATGCTACGTGAAGCTCTGTCCAACGATGAAGACAAACACAGCTATTCATTCTGTCAGAAGCTATATCAGGAGCCTAAGCCCAATTGGTGTTTTATCAGCTGTAAGGGACCTATACAACATATTGTTCAGGAAATCGGTAGCAAATGTTTTCTTGGCTAATAACGCTGTTGTTGTGAATCCACATCAAGGAGACCTATAAATCACTGATTTGAATGCCGATACGACAACAACCCCAAAGATTGAGCATATATGAGAAACAGAATAGTCTGCTGGAATTCAGATACTTACCTCGGTCTGATTGGCTTTCAACCCAGCCCAGTCTACCCATACTGAAGGGACGTCCTTCGTACCTGGACCCCTTGTGAAACAGCTCAATAATTAACAGTTGAAGCAGCTAGCACAAACGTCCGACTACCAGGGATAATTGATATCGTCTACATAAGAATGTACGTACTCTGCCTTAAACTTTAGATCATCCTGCATAAACTTTACCACATAAAAACCATCTTCCAAACAGGAAGATATTAAGGCTTGATCACTTCGAGATTTCGAATACGGCAACTTGAAGTGCCAGAAAGAGAACTGCTGGAAATTTAATTATCACAAGAAATTTGCAGGAGCTACTTTTGTAAAGTATTTTAGAGTTGTTGCATATTCACACACAGCCAGTCGTTGGCAATAACATATCTTCGTCAGTGTAAATTGGAGATGCCCAGAAGGTTGGAGATTGTTTGAAGTAGCAATGCCAAGTAAAGAACAATTGTAGCTCTTGAAGGCTCCGATGATCACAGGAGGCGCTCCAAAGTGGTTGGTTATGAGATTACATGTACCGAATATATAATCGATGAAATACAAGCTGGAAAAGTCTATTGCATTAAGAGCCTCTTTGTGAAGAGAAACAAGTACAAATAGCAGAGTTCGGTATAGTCTTTGATCTCCAAAATTAGCTTCTTAGTCTTGTGAATTTCCTGATTTGTACTGCACTGCACATCAACCGCTTAATGCACTTAAATAATACCATCAACCCCAACTGTTTTCACCATTGGAGATGAATCCGATCTGTGAGACTGTATATGCAGATTCACAACTCTCGTGATTTCGAAGGGCTGCAGAATTACTGTCATCAACTTTGGAAATCCATAATAACTAGTTGCGGATAAATATCAGATAAACGATGGAGTTTTCCATGGCCCAAGATAAACTGACTAGGAGATTCAGAGCCAGAACTGCATATGGCAGATTCAGTAGAATGCTGACATCTTCTACTTCGGGCTTGTTTCGGAGCAGATTGTGAAGCAAGACCGTTACAAGTGTGCAAAGCTCTTTCCGTAGGAATTGGCTTCATGAACTCTCGTGCTCTAGCAATATTTGCCATGGACCTGATCTTTGCAGCAAACAACAATTCATTGAAAAGTGTAAATGTACAGCAATTTAGCATTTAGTATTTATGCGAAGTTACAAACTAATGGGTTAATGTTCTTAGTATTTCAAAATCAGGATTCAGGATGAATAAGATAGTTTCCACCATCATCGCTTCAAAGATACTCATATACGATACAATACTCAAACCGCCTCACACCTGTCGATTAGTTTGATTAATCGCACCAGCTTTACAAACCTTTAGGGATTCAGCTCGAAAAACTTGTGATACCATAGAGCAGCCCAGACAGCCACTAGAGGAGTCTCCAGCAGAAACCCTGATAAGAAGTGGGTTTGAACTACATTGCCTCAATCGCATTGTGAGACACTAAATATTTCAGCCGAATTTACCCTAAAACATCACCACCCAGTTTCGCCAAATTAGCAGGCTAGTTCGACACCAATTGGAGCAGCAAAGAGTGACAGCATGGGCAGAGAAACAGATCCAATTGTCATTGGACAAATTTACGAAACGTAGACGCGACGGAGTTCTAGTTAATTCATATCTGAAGAGAATTCATCACATCCCGCGTTTAATTCCAGTCTCAATCTCCGAAACGTACCATTATATGACGGACAACCAGAATAGAACTGCTCGGAAGAGATGAACGACTTGAATAGGTGTGAGGAATACAGGAGCAAATGAAATCAGAGGCTGCAATTATTTATGTCTTCGTGGGGCTGTGTTGAGTGGGAAAAAACAGTTGCGAGACAGTGAAGTGCAACGCAGCGTCCAAGATCGAGTTTCAATACCCCGAATCCTTCTGATTCAGGAAACAAAGCCTTCATATAGACTCGGGTAAGGCTTGTGGGTAGCAGGAGTTTTTCATGCTTGCGAAAGTGCAGTAAAATTATATTGGACTTGAATTATAGGCAATATGATTGTTCGAGAGTTGTCATATGAATTATTATGGATTTGGTGCACAGTTCTTGTGTTCATTGATTAGCTTAGCGTTTTCATATCGCAGGGTTTTATGACGGTATGTCAGTGATGCGGAGAGCGTTAATTTCACGCGTTCAGGCGCATCATTGTGTAAACCTTTAAAATAACGGACGATAGCTGACATTCCCTCTTCTATCTTCACAGCCAAGTAATTGTCATTGAGAAGCGAAGCAAGCATCCCAGATAGTGCGGCTTTCATACAACACACTTTTACTCAGCTTGATATTCTAGCCGTGTTCCTGATTCATCGCTACGTTTTCTCATTAATCAGGCTCTGCACCGAATAAACCACACGCATTTCTATCAGTGAAAAGTATCTCTCATCTCTGAAAACCGTAATCGTGAAGCATTTTTTTCGAAACCTTAGAATGCAGCCGCTGTGATACAACGCAGAATATTCAAAACACCATCACCAGGTAGCCCTCCATTGTAATGTCAAACTCCAATCTGCCGAGGTTGGGTTGTGATCCATCATCGGTGCTGGTGCTGATTTCTACGCGGCAATCTTGAAACACATGCCTGAAAACTCCTCACACAAGATTACAGTTTCTGAACTAGTTCACGTGAAAAAACTGAATCTTGACGCACCAGAAGTGTAACTCCGCTCCTTTCAGAAGCCTGAAAACAAAAAGCCTGGGAGGTAGTTTTGTGAACAATGATTCTGGACACAGTGCACCAAATGTTTTTGCAATTGTTTCGCTTTGAGCCTAACCGATATTAAACTGTGATTGCACAGAAGAGTTGTCACGTTGTAAGCATGATCTTCACCCAGCATCTCCTCCACTGCATCTTTCATGTACACTTCTCATATAGACTGCCATCTTTGGCAACAACAGTCTCTGCTCGGCTTCAGAGGCACTAAGTGGCATGTGGGTACAGTTCCTTTGTTCTCCATATTTGCTGATTTGTTTCAAAATGCTTGTCAATTCTGTAGCTGACAAGCATCAGCCTCTCTCTCTCTTTCTGCAGTTAAAGCTATGAGTTTTAGACTTGTTGAATATCAGATGGAAGTGGCGCAATTAGTTCACTAAAATAGTTGCTTGAGCATATTATGTGTAGTTAATATGCAGCTTGCTGGTTTGGAATAATTTTAAACTACCAGATGAAGGCAAATTGCACCAAAAAGTGTTTCTCAAATGTTGGTGGTCTGAGTCCTATTTATGAAATCTTAGTTGAGTGTGTTAGATTCTTTCACAGGGGCGTGACCTTCTGTTGTGTCCAAAAACAAAATATAACAATTAAAACTTGTGTAATGTATTTTATATAACTACATGTGATTTATTACCTACCCTGTACTAGTGTGCATTGAAACAAAACCTTTCAAGATCAATGTGCCAATGTGTTAAGTATAAGCTGCTATTATGAAAGGAAATCAACTTTCGTTTATTTAATTAAATTGATACTTTTTCAGACTGATGGTTGTTATACATATCAAGTCCTGGTTTCTTTTATCATTTTCAATTCTCTTTTAGATTATTTTATTTATATATATATATATATATATATATATATACATACATACACATACTCAAAACATTTAATATTTAATTAGCAATGGTTATAAAACACACCTTTTTAAAAATGCATTTAACACTAATATACTCTATTTAATAAATTTGGTGTGTATTAATTATTAAAAATGTAACAATTAACAAGGTCCTGTTTTTTACAAGATAAATTGTTTCATTTTTTAAAAAATAATATATATATATATATATATATATATATATACACACATATATATTTATTTAAGTATATAATTTTATAAATTATTCATATAAATATTTAGGATTTTAAATCTAAAGTTTATTACTTCATGGTATTAAAAAAAACATAAAGTTAAAAAATTAATGTGATTTGAAATGAAATTTATTTAATGAAGTTTAGAAATAATACATGATAATTTCATATTAACTGACAAGTAATTTTTGACATAGGATTTTTTAAAAATAATTCCTTGATTAATTTTTATAATATTCCAAGTAAATTTATTTCAGATAATATTATTTAAAACCTGGTGCAACAGATGTATATGAATCAAATTCATATATCAAATTTGAAAACTATTATTTCAAATTAAGTTACCATTTTTTTTATTTACAATTTTTTAAGCACACACAATACATTTTTCAAAATTAATGAGTCAATTATTTTATCTTTAAATGAATCTGATTAGAACCCTAAAACTGTTGAAGAAGCCTTTACTACGTTTGCATGTTACCATGATTTAATGCACACGTATTAAAGGAAAACTGAACTTCTCAAATATCAAGATTCTCCAATCAATAATCCAAGTAATTAAACATAATGTCTAATGATATCAATATTATGTAATTATTTACAATGTGCAGTGGTATGTGCTAAGAAACAATAATATTTCTTCATCATTATATTTTTATTTACATAAACTAGAAACTAATTACATGGATTTTAAATATTACTATTTTTTTATAAAATATACATATTTTTTAATCACTATATTATTCCTATATTTATACTTTTATCTTGATATTCTTTTGGACAAAAAGACTTAAGTTTATAATTTAAATACATAATCTAATATCACTATAAATATAATTTTTTTTTGTCTTTTCAGTATAAAAATTTAAATATTAATACATAATCTAATATCACTATAATTTTAAATTTTATGATGATATGTAAATTACATAATTAATTTAGATATATATTGTAAAAATTATATGATGATAAAAACAATAATACTTTAAATTCTACAAGATGTAAAACATTAAAAACATATAATAGAGATATATTTTCTAACACCTTTAAATGAGAGTTTTTTGATATTTCAAGTTTGTACATATGATTTTTACTATTACTTTTAAGCATTATTTAATGATTTTATTTGTTATTAAGCTATAATAGATATTCTTTGATAAAAGATATATGACAATAAAAGACTTTTATAAAAGTTGGGGGATATTGCAATAATGTGTTTGAAGATGGTCTACCAAAAGATAAAAGAAGATTTGGTGGAATGGCATGCATTCTAATTATATGTACTAAATTTGATACAATTATATAAGCTTTGTAAATTAGGTTAAAATATTTTATATATCATTAGATTTATTTATTACTAAGATTTTATTACAAAGAAGTATAATATTTATTTGCAATATATATAATTATAAAAAAACTTATTTATTTGTATAATATTTTAGAATAATAAAAAAAATAAAATATTAAATTATATATATATATATATATATATATATATATTTCCTTGTATTTTGCATTAAAATTTTTTATTTTGATTGATAATTTTATTTCTATAATTATTTCATTTTTATAGTTTGATATCAAATATATATATTAAACCTTTCCTTTGTTAAGTTTATTATTTTTACAGACAATTAATGGTCATTTATATGGCCTATATAAGTAAATAAGATTCCTAAAACTTATGCAAATCATACATAGATTGTGAGAGTTTTTTTTTGGTGTATGAACAAATTGAAATGAAAAAATAATTCAAATCTAGTATTTGTAAAGTCAAAAAAATAAAAAGCAGAAAAAAGAACTGAAAGAATTAAAAACTTGAATGTTTTATATTTTAAGTTAATTTTGTGAAAACAATTTGAAAGCTTGAATGTTTTATGTTTAAAATTAAATTCATGAAAACAACCAAGACAAGTTTTAAAGCAAAGCTCAAATCTTACCTTAAAACTCAAGCACAATAAACTAATCAAATTTTACAACACATGTTTGAAAAGCAGCAAAACTTCAAATGACACGTTGCATCCGTTTAAGAATTTGCAAAGCTTGGAATATGCCGAAATGGTTGTTCAAATCAGCAATGCAGTATTTAGCAATGAAACCGACATCACCTCAACAAAATATTTCTCCAGATGTGGTAAACTAGAAAAGCAAAAGAAGAAAATCATAATAAAAGAACCAAAAATTAACATTAAGAACTTAATAGTTAGAGAATGAAAGAGGTTCACCAAATTGTGATACCGACGTTTCAACACAACACACAGAAAACTTACAGTTCTGCAACACAAAAAGAGGGTTCAGAGTAAGCTTTTCTTTGATGAGCCGCCTTCATTCTCAAAACACAAGCAACACCTTCAACCTTTCAAAGTAAACCACCCATCTTTCATGAATCTTCAGGGCATATGTTACGACGACGCCGTGCAAGCTCAAGTTTGCAGAGCAGTGGACTAATGATGCTAAGTCCTGCAAATCCACCGAACCGTGTTGAAGATCACTTGCAAATAATACCATTTATGATCTTTTGTGGAACAAAGGTTGTTACTTTGCTGGACCCATTAGTTAACCCCAGACACATCGAACTATCAGATGTGATTCATAACTGGTTCGTGTAGAGTCCACGCATGCTTGACTCTATCGTACCGATTGGAACCAGAGCCCAACTCTTAACTATAAAAACACACGAGTCGTAACGTGTTGCACCTAAGGAAACATGAACCCACGTCGTCGTCGTCGTCGTCGTCGTGAATCCACGCAATGTCCTGGACTCGACGTATCAGTTTTCACTGCAATCACGTTCGTGCTTCAGAATCCACGCACGCAGTTCTCAATATCCTGATCTCCACGAATCGGATCCGCTGCCCTGCCGCCAGCGACGAGTGCGGCAAATCGGTCGACAACAAACAGACACTGCCTCCGACGATTCATGACTAGGTTTTGATGTAATCGTGTGTGGATGTCGGGATGCTTCCTGATCTCACTACCGATGACTCCGAAACCCTTTACTAAGGCTGTATCACATACTGCACAACTTTCAGTTGCTTCCAACGTGCTTATTATTCATTTTCACTGCAATCGCTGTATTCGACGCGTAGGCGTGGTTGTGGCGAGTTGACGGTGCACCCAGCAGAGCAAGACAACCTTGCGAATGAAAGCACGCCGTCACGTTGCAGCACCACCCTCATCGACGACGCCACCAAAGGATCGGCGTCTGACAGAAAGCTCGATCCACTGATTGCAAAGTGGGGATTGTCCACGGCGAATGGTCAATGGGGGGAGTATACGGATTTCTAACTTCAGCATGCAGGATCCATCAGTATCGCTGGTATTGATGCACACATGTGTCGGACGGATACACCGGGTCCTGCTTGTCATCTCATTGTCGATCTATGTGTACTGTTCAACTCCAAGCTTGCTCTCCTTGGGGTCTGAAACGGCGCCGCTGATCATCCTTTGCGACTGATCATTTCCTTCATCGATTTCACAGATAGTTATAGATCTGTGTGTGTGTAAATGTGTATATATCACTGATGAACTGCTTCGACTTCTTTGGTGACATTACTGAGTGACTGAAAAATTATGAATGTCACTGATCATTTCCTGCAACTCCTTCGATTGTGTGTGTGAGTATATATATATATATATATATATATATATCTGTGGATAGGCAGAGTTTAGGCAGTGCAGAGCATGAGCAATTTTAAACAAGCAGATAAGGCCATGTTGTAGTACAAGTGCAAGTACCATCACAAGTTTCAGCTTTAGCAATTCTGAGGAGGCAGTGGTACAGGCAACTCTGTCAATGTCTTAATAATGGCGATCTATTTCCAAAAACTAGACAACAAAAAGCCACGACACACACTCACACCAACACACCAACACTCATGTAGCGTCACGTAAAACTTTCTTTTTAATGTTTTAAAATGGGGTGTGGGTGAGACCCGGGTAGGACAGAATTGAATGGAAAACCAAATCTGGCATGATCGACAATTCAATTGAATTGAACCAGCACAGCGAAAAGAGATTGTACATGTTTCTGTTTTAAACTATTCGTGTTGTCGTGGACGTAATATCACTGATTTGCTAATTTCCAAACGATTTGCTAATATCACTGATTTGCTAAATTAACAAGAAGATTAGTTATGTAAGTTTTAGGATTTGTGAAATTAATTTCATCTTCATTTGGACCACATTTCAAATTGGAAGATTGTCATGGTAGGGCATTTAATCTCAAGCAATAGAAATGATTGTAGTTGTTTTTATTATTCAAATGACTTTGAGTGACGACGTATAAAAATATACTCACTCTCATGTTATGTGCATAACCTGTGCATAATTAAGTCAAATAATATTATGTATATATGTATATATATATATATATATATATATATCTTCCTCATGAAATAGGCTTTACTTGAAGGGATATTTTACTGCTCTAGGAGAATTACAATCTCTGGCCGTTGATATATAGATATATTTTTCCTAAAAATGATTTTATACTATATTTATTTTCTAAATGGTTTCTTTATAGTACGATTTACTTGGAAAAACGTTGTGCATTGTCAAGAAAGATTTTTGTACCATTCCTTGTATCTACTTTTTATATTATTAATATACAATGTCTAAAACATGAATATAAATATAACTTTTTAAAATAGAAATACACTTGAGAACAATGTTTTTTTTTTTTTTTTTTTTTTTTTCAAATTCTTTATATTCAAATTATACCAATCATACAAAAATTACCTTAAAGAAATAAAATAAAAATTTATCGATTACTTCATAAGATGAAACAGCACTAAATAAAAAAAAACAAACGAATATCATTTGATAAGAGATTTATTACCAGTATAGGAAAAGAGAGAGAGGAAAAAAAAAAAAAAAAAAAAAAAAAAAAACACGAACAATCAAAAAATACTGAATCCAGTTTTACTTACTTGTTTGATTATGTTTGAAGTTTAATTTTAATTTTAATGTTTTTGAATTTAACATATATACACACTCCAATCTTTTTTAGCCTTATTGGAGAGTGTATATGTATTAGATTCAAAAAAGATTGGAATTATTTTTAATAATTATTAATCTATAAACACAAATTGCTGTATTTAGATTATGAATGCCTATAGCAATTTATCTGGCAACTAATGAATTTCTATACAAATTAGCTTTAAAATATTGGTTTAACCAATTTATTTTTTAAAAATAAAAATCCATAATTATGGATTTTTATTTTCAAAGAAGAAAGAATTGAAAATAAAGGTTAACAATATTATAAGAATATCATGCAAAAAATTACCCTGGATATTATAAAATTAAAAGAGCATTAGAGTGGTCATTTGTCTACATTTGCATGGATCACCATGGAAGTACCCAGAAGTCAAGGACTGATGTTAGCATCAAATTGTCACCACTATTTACTTTTGATATTTACAAGCTGACAAATTTGTCAAGATGATATAAGTTTTTCAACATTTACTTGTCTATAGACAGTGATTTATTTTGACAAAATCTAGTTATTGAATAATATTAAAAAGTCATGAAAATTCATCCAATAGTTTCAAAAAATGACTTCTCAATATTAATCTATAACTAACCTAGTCTTAAAATCCAATGTACGGTTTTAAAGAATTAAAAACTCTTAATTTGTATACATTATAGTTAATGAATGTATGTGTATGTGTAAAAAAAATTTAATTTTTTTATTCATTCATATAATTTAATTCCAAAAATGTAAATTTTAAAATTTTTATTGAAGGAAAATTACATTCCGATGAGTTCCATATTGACGTCCTTCTATTCGTACACAATAATGGTTAATAATTGTTCTCTGGTTTTGACAAACCTACGACACACAAAGTCTCATGTGAGAGACCACGAAGTCCGTGCAACTCATTATTTCCAAAAAGTAAAAGGCATCCTTCCCTCCTACATGTCTTGAGAAAGGAGCAAACCCAGACGGAATCGCCAAACTGACCAGCTGACACGATGACATGGCATCCCGATACCCCCCCCCCCCCCGACAACGACTATCGCGCCACCGTGTCATGTTGGCTATTCATAGCTCGACACGAAGGCCGTCTTACTCTGCACGGAAAGGGTATCCCACGTGGCAACAGCTAAAGTCAAAGGTAGGACGGCGCCGCCCAGAGTCTGTCGATCTGGAAGGGTCTGGCGCTGCTGACATGGCACCACATTGCGGCCCATTCCCTTCTATTCTATTCACATTATGGACATTTATTCGGAACATCATAGTGGATAAGATGTCCAATATTATCATTTCAGTTATAGATACTCCATTAATACTGTGCGTAATTTTCTCTGCTTTGCATTCGGGAAACGTTGAAAATATATGAATTGTAGGTAGTTTTGGTGCGTAAATCTCTCCAAAACTTTAATTAAAAAAACAAGAGAACGAAAAGGATTGTTTGTTGCAGGTTAATATTTTGTTTCAATAGTATGGAGAAAAGCATGTGGCTTATGGAACTATATTTGTACTTTAATGACATTGATATCTGTTTGATTTGTAAAACTGTTGTGAAAATATGGAAGACAATATGGCATAACATTGTGATGCTTGTTGAGCATGTGTAACACAAATAACCACACACACACAAATAAAATAAATAAAAAAGTATAAATATAAAGATATATATTACACAGTTCTATTCAAGAAAATTTTTAAAAATCACTACAACTTTCATCTACAACATTCCTAATAGTAATCAAAGTCTGATTCAGATCCATCCAAATGCTCCATCAGCTTTAAAATATATGAGCATGTCCATCTCTCTTTTTTATACACATGAACTGATTATGTATATTGTGATTTCCTTACAACTGATTATACACTACAATTTCCTTTGGGGAGGGGGTATTTCAATTATTTATTTCATTGATATTTTTAAAATTTTAAAATATTCATATTTATATATAAGGATATGATGGTGTATTCAAACCCCCAATATTGTGGTTAGGATTTTCAATTTCTAGATCATTAGCAATATCTTTCATTGTTATTATCTTATATGTTAAATTACTACTTTGCAATCAGTATAGTTTTACATCTTGTGAGCCTAACAGTAATCTGAGCTCATAACAGTAACCAAATAAATAATAAAAAATAAATAGAGTTTCTTGAGATGTTAAGAAAACAAAGCATTGCCCAGTTTAGATTTTTCTTCCAAACTAGGGCAGGTTATTGTAGATAAGCAAGAGTAGTAACAGCCCATCTTTCAAAATAAAATATCACTCAAGAATATGGTATTATACGCAATTGTTACCCACAAAATTCCAACCACAATTATTCATATAACAATCTTGGCATAATGTCCGCTTATGTAAAGAAATTTGAAAAAAAATGGAACAAAATTTTTCTTATTGAAAATTTTTTTAAGAAAAGAATTCCTAATTAGTTTCTCTAAAATTTTTGGAAGTTTACTTGTTTGCAACTTTAATTATATTATTGACATTGGTATGTAAATTATGAAGTGTGAAATATTGTACATTCAACAATTTGTTATTATAGCAAATTGTCTTGGAGGTAAATCTGCCAATTTAATTTTTTAAAAATGGTTGATTAATATCTAAAAGAAGACAAGAGAGTATCTAATAATAAAAAGAAAAATATTTAAAAAAGTTATATTTAAAAATTAAAGTTACTTCTCTAAATAAATAAATAAAAGTTTAAAAATATTAAATCTTTACAAAATCTCTATTAATTTATATACTATATAAGATTAAACTTCAAATTTGAATTTATATACCTTATAACCGTTATACATCAAAGCAAAGATTCCAACTTGGATAACTTTTAAAAAATCCCTACTTGTATTTTTGGTAGTAAAGAAGACCATGTCTAGCCAATTTTGGTATTTTGTTTGTTGAGCATCAATCTTTAGAAGAAAAAATACTAATTTTTTACAACACAATTGCCTTAATTAACTTCTCTTATTACTATATATATATATATATATATATATATATATATATATTTTAAATCATAAATAAATTGTTAAGAAAATTAAGTCTATAAGGTAACATATATTAACCATAAAAAAATCTATAGTTTTTTTTTTTTTTTTTTTTTTTTTTTTTAACAAAAAATAATGATTCATACAATTTAATAAGAAAATATTTTTATACAAGGCAACAATGTGGCCTATGAGACAAACATAACATATAGAACACTACTTATGAAGTTATTAAATATAATATCAATAAATTATCAATAAATATTGATGGTAATCACAACATTGAAATATTAAATAAAGGTACAAATTTCATCCTACAAATTTTATCAATTATAACACTAATCAAGAAGAATCTACTTCTATTATAAGATCTCTAACATAAAATAATTCATTCTTTATAATAGATATTATATAATAAGTACGTATCTAGCTTACAAAAGTCTAAAATTATTTAGCTACTCCATAATCTAAAATACATTAGTTTATTCTTAACACCAAGTAGATTTTGATTGAAGTAAAGAAGAAAGGAGACAAAAGTAGAAGAGGGATACAAAGCAAAAATACAACCTTTATTTTCTCTAATCTTCTAGTTTTTTGTAGCTAGTACTTGTATTTTTAATGAAGACTTAGATACTCAATTAATATTATACCAATCTTCTTCTATAAAGCACAAATCAAATAAAAAATAAAGAATATTATTAAATTTAAGGCATGTAATTAGAAATTATAGGAATATAAATTATAAATAAAGACCTCCAATCAAATATTTATATTAATTTAAATAATTAATTAATTTAGCAACTATTGAATCCACTCAAATTTTTTAATTATAAAACTTAAATAAAAAGAATATCAATTTAAGCAAAGTATTATCTTCATCTTTTTTTAAATTTTTTTAAATTTTTGTATTAGACTCTAATAATTTATTTTTAAAAGAATAAAACATAATTTTAAAAAAAAATCTACTACAAAAATATACTATTTAATATATAAATAAGTTTGAATAACATACAATTATATATTTTAGCTTTAAATAGATTAAAAAATTCTTTAAAATAAGACTAAGATAATAATAAAAAATTATGATATTTTAAAAGATATTATAATTAATATATAAAAATAAAAATTATAAACAAAAATAATGATAATAATGAATTTTTTGTATGCCTTAAAAACCATAGAAAAAATCCTACAAATTTTATAGAATTGTCAAATTTTTAAACATGTTTAAAAATTGTTATAGATCAAATCAAGGAACTTATGTAAGACTATAATAAGATGATATGATACATGAATCTTATTACAAAGCAATGCAATACAAGAACAAGAACAAGACTAGAAGGTCCAAATTAGATCACAAGATATGTGTTGTTGAGACTAAAGAGCCTCTCAACCTCGACATCTATATATATATATATATATATATATTAAAAATTAAGAAACTTTTAGATAATTTCTTGTAAAAGGTTTTGCCTCCAAGTTATCCTAGGACACTTTTTGAGTGGCTTTTTTATTACTTTGATGTGAAAAAACCTTAAGAACCTTCTCTTGTGACTTCTTATATTGCTTGGAAATTAAGAAACTTTGAGAACCTCTTTTAACAACCTCCTGGAACCTTCCAAAACCTTCTAAGATCTTTTAGATTCTTCTAAGATCTTCTAAAATATTCTAGAATCTTCTAGAACCTTCTAAAAAAATTCCGAGATGGATGTCTATGATGTCACCTTCTTTAACTCTAAGTTTTCTAAAAAGCGATAAAACCAAAATTACTCAATGGCATAGAAAATCAAAGATGTGCCTCATAGCCTATACAATATATTCTAATTGTCTTTCATAAGCCAAAAATCTCATAAGTTCTTATAATCAATGATAATAATCAACACCCTTTATTTAAAACTAAACTTATACTTATATACCTTCATTATAAAAACATCCTTTGAATATTGCTTCTAAATAATCTTTATGAATAGATTCTACTTTAATGACAATTACCATCAATTGGCTATTAGATATTCTTCAATATCTTTGTGATTTAGACAATTCTTCTTTTCAAACTTGACAACATGAATTATTTGATTGAGATGGTCTAACTTATAAGGTGTCATCCTTTTGACTATCTATGATTGAACCACTAAGTTAAAAGAAAGAAAAATTATTAAAATTAAGATAAAATAGAATAAATTTGAATTTATTATTTATATTATAATTTGAAACTTTTATAATTGCTTCTCCCTATCAAAAATACAAAACACATTAGTAAATAGACAAGAAAAAGAATACAAAACTAGATTGATTTTAAGAAAAAAAAACTATATGATTGACAAGAACAAAGAATTAGATGGTTGACAAGAACAAAAAATTAGATGGTTGATAAGAACAGAGAACTAGATGGTTGACAAGAATAAAGAATTAGATGGTTGACAAGAACAAAGAATTAGATGGTTGACAAGAACAAAGAATTAGATGGTTGATAAGAATAAGAACTAGATTGATATCAAGAAACAAGACAATATTTTGGATAGTTCCAAGACTTGTATTAGCAAGATTAAGGTATACCTTGGTCTTGGTTTTTATTTATATTGCAAGGTCTATGTCTTATTAAACCTTCTACAAGAGCTTTTTCAGCTTGATGGAAATACCTATGGAAGATTCTAACTACAAAAGAAACTATAAAGTTTTAAAAAGTCTATGAAGCATCTATAGAAGCTTCTAAGAGTATTTTAGAAGATTTTAGAAGGTTGAAGAAGGTTCTAGAAGACTAAAAAAGATTCTAAAAATTTTAAAAAGATTCTAGAAGGATCTAAAAAGTGATAATTTAGAATATATCTATAATATCATCTTCCCTTCTAGTAACAAGTTCTACAAAGAATCCAAGTGTTTTGATGAGTAAATCACATATATAAAAAATTTAAAATTTGTTAGAGTAAAGAAGCAACATATTCTCTCTTTTGTTCATCAAAAATTGATTCTATAGAACCCTTGAGATGGCATCGATGGCCTTCAGATATAACTTTTGTTATACTAATGTTCCATCTAAGAATCTGCTCATTGTTGCAACCTTCAAAATATGCTCCAAATATAATTTTTGGACCAACTAGAATCACTCTTCTAACCTCAAGAAATATTACCAAAGCTTGAGCATTTGAATCAAGATTTTTGTGATAAGGCCATACCTCCAAAGACTCCAAACGTGGCCTTACTTGGTATTAGAATATTCTTCCTTTACCTTGCCTATATTCTTCAAATCCAGTGGATTTCAAAAGTCATAATGATTCACTAGGTACTTATGTGGTAAAAGAATCTTTTAACTCCTATTCCTATGAGTCCTTCAAAAATGCAAAGATTTGACATGGTAATTAACAAGCTTCTAATAGGATCTAATTTATCTTTAAAAAAATGACTATACACAAGTAAAGGTTTTGGCGTGGGTTTTTTTTTTTTTATATTGGTCTTCTATTATTGATAGAGAAGTATCATTTAGAAGCCAAGAGATATTAGTGTCCACAAATTCTTCAATGGCAATTAAATCTAGGTTTTCTAAAATATCATTGATGGAATTTACAAACTTTTTCAGATACATTCTTAAGGTTATTTGAAGGTTTTCACGTTCTTTTACTAATTCTATGGCCTTTTCAATAAAAAAAATATTTCAATTGTCTATATTTTATACGTAAATCTAATATTTCATCTATTTTGTATTCAAGATTTCTAAAAGCAAGATATGGAAGATTAAATGAATGTATATATTATTTTATAGTTTAAGATGAAAATTTACTGAATTTATTTAGTGAAAAATTATAAATGATCCAAGTCTTTGATAATCTAACTTTTGTGATGGTCGATCTATTTGTATATATTGTCGGAGTAGCTAGATATAATCTTCTATCTTAAACTTTTGTTGATTCTTATGATAGATATCTACATAATCTTTATATTGGTCTTGAGCTATTTATAATTAGAATTTTAATTCTTCATAGATGGCCTTTAAATAGATAGTTAAATTTTTTACAATTGGACTTCTTACATGTTCAATTTGGAATACATCTGCTCTAGGGGGGTCTTTATAATTTGAAAAGAATAGAATTTTCTATGTCAAAGAATGTTCAATGTTATTATACACAAACTCAATCAATGATAGGAGATCCATTCAATCATCTTGTTGGTAATTCATATTGTAATGAAGATACTATTCTAAGATTTGATTTATTTGTTTTGTTTAACCTTTGGTATGAGGATGATAAGTTAATAAAAAATTGATCTTGACCTTCAAAATTTAAATAGTCCTCTCCAAATATTTGATACAAATTGTGGTCCTTGATCCAAAATAATATCACTTGAATAGTTGTATATTTGATAAATATTATCAATAAAAAGCTTGGTCATTTTCTTCTCAAAAATAATCTTGTTGTATAAGATGAAATGTGCTTTCTTAGTAAGACAATCTATTACAACAAAAATTAAGTCTTTGCTATTAGAAATCAAAAGATCTATTATAAAGTCTATAGATAACAATTGCCATAGATTCTTAAGAATTAGAAGTGGTTGAAAAAGTCCATATGATTGATATTTTGGGACTTTTGCTCGGGCACAAATTTTTTATGATTGGATAAATTCCTTCACCAATTTCCATATTTGAGGCCACCAATAATTTCTTGATATTATTTTCAAGAACTTGTTAAAACAAAAATGTCTAACTACTACAAAGTCATGTTGTGCTTGAAGAACTTAAAGTCTTCCAAGGCTTGGAAGAATATACAAGAGATTTTTAAAATACAACAATCTAATCTTAAACTTAAAATTATTATTTTCTTCTACCTTTGTATTTTTTAGATGTTATCCACAAATGGAATTATTTTTATTGCTCTTCAGATTTTTGACTTAAGAGTTATATCTGTATAGATAGATATTATTAATATTTTTAATTGTAAATTGGATAATTTTAATATAATTAATTTTTGTTGATTCAATACAGTATCTCCTATTCTTGGTGTAAAATATGAATGTTGAAAAAGGGTATTTAATTTTTTTTGAAGTTTACCAAGATGATATATAATCACAAAATTAAACCAAGATAATAATATGTTCTATTGTATTTGACAATAGTTTAAAACTTGGGTACTTATAAAATATTCTAAGTTTTTGTGATCAATATATACTATGATCTTATATTGAGCTTTATCTAGCAAATGGCACCATTCTTTAAAAGCATTGATAATTACCAATAGTTCCTTATTGTGGATCTTGTAATTGATTTCTATAGCTAAAAAATTTTAAAAGCGGAATGCTACCAAGTGAAATTAACCATCATCACCAATTTGAAAGAATACAGATCTAAATGCAAAATCTAAGATATTTATTTCCAAAATAAATAATTTTATTGGATTTATATAAATAAATATAGAAGCTAAAATAAAAGATTCTTTTAGCTTCTTGAATTTTTCTTCAATCTTATTGTTCCAAATAATTTTTTTCTTTTCTATAAGTCATATTAATGGAATTGCAATCTTGGAATGATCTTTGATAAAGATTCTATAAAAATTTACAAATTCTAAAAAATATTATATATTTCTAATTTATAATAGTTGCTTCTATTCTATAACAACTTATATCTTCTTTATATCTATAGAATTTTATTTTTATAGGCAGTATATTCTAAAAACTTGATTGATAGTTGATAGAGAGAACACTTTTCAAATTTGGCATATAATCCCATTTCTTATAATTTTTCCAATATCATATATATATATATAATATTCATAATCTTATTCATTCTTTAAAAAAGATCAAGATATTATCTTGGTAAATAATTATAAAGTCATTTAAATATTTTCAAAAGATATCACTCATCATATATTGAAAGAATATAGGTGCATTTGTTAGTCCAAAAGACATAACATTGTACTTGAAATGTCCATACCTTGTACAAAATGCTATCTTCAATTGATCTCCTTTGATCTTAACTAGGTTGTAGGTGCCTCTCAAATCAATCTTTGTAAAAATCTTTACTCATTCTAATTATTCTAATAATCCTAAGATTAATGATAATAGATAGTAATTTTTTAGAGTCACCTTATTCAAACCTTGATAGTTAATACACATATATAAAGAACCATATTGTTTCTTTACAAACAAGATAGGTACTCCCACGAGTGATTTTGAGTGTCTAATAAAATTCTTGGCTAGATTTTCATAAATGTATTCTTGGAAGGCTGTAAGCTCTATCTATGAGAGATTATAAATTGGACCAAATGAAAATTGAGCTCCATCTTGTAATTTAATTACACAATTATAAAAACAATATTTTGATAATATGTTTGCTTTTTTTTTCTTAAATACATCTTCAAGATCATGGTATTGATTGGAAATATCTTGCTTCAATTGCTTAATTGGATCTTTTATTGGAGTAGCATATAATGCAAATGCACCTTCTTTCTTTGTAGCTTGTATAAATGCTTTAGTTCCAAGAAATGAAGTTGCACCTTGTTTCTTCTTTTGATATTTGGATCTTAATGAAATCTTTTGTAAATTCCAATCAATATCAAGATTATGTGATTTAAATCAAGGAAATCTAATGATAATAAGATTTATTGGATACTGAATGATATTGAAGGCAATGTGTGATACTTGATTTCTAATACGACTTCCAATAGTTGAATTTCTTCAATAACATCCCTTGATGCAAGATTTTATCCATTAATGACTTCAACAGGTGCAAAATGGATTTTCTTTGTAAATACTAAATTATATTTGGTTGCAAAATCTTTATCCATAAAGCATGTTGACGCTCCAATATCTAAAAGGACTTTAGCAAAAATCTCTTGTCTTGAGGTTCTTATATATACATGAATCATAAAACAAGACATTGGATCTGGAGGTAGAAAGAGACCTTTTTCTAATAATTTAGATTTAGAGGTGTCCAACCGCAAGGTCTTTACTATAGGTAGACATCTTTGTTTCTCAACCTCTCTAATTTAGATATTATACTTTGTGCCTTGAATTTTTTAGACTTATTTGGATAATTTGCTGCCTTATGATTAGATCTTTTATAATATATACATAGATTCTCTTATCAATGTCTAACCTTCTCTATATGTGTTAATGACTTAAATTGAGTTGCATTAATTTGCATGGATTCAAGATATGCTGATGGCTTTTTTAATATTCTTAAAGATGTAGCAATTGTACTTTAATAGGTATTGCAAAAAATTGATTGCTTCTCTTATCAAAATTCAAATAGGCAATTGTTACAAATAATAGCTTAAAATATGAATTCTTTTAAGCTTTTAATTCTTGGCATTGTGATTAAAAAATTCTTCAAATCATCTTTTAAGCCATAACAAAATTGAGTCATAAAAGTCTTATTGTTCTAGTCAAAATCACAAATAAGTTATTAAAATATTACAACATAAATTGCAATTGAACGTTGTCCTTGTTGTAGGTTTTGGATCTTCTTTTTTGCCACCTTCTTCCAATCACTATCTCCAAAAGTAGCAATAAATTTTTCTATAAAAGCCTCCAAATTGTATAAAATTAAAAAATTATTTTTAAATAGGAAAAAATATTATAATTGATTACTTCTTAATAAAAAGGCCCACAAAAGCGACTTGAGTAAATCCATTTGGATAATGAAAAGGATATAATCATAAGTAGAGCCATACTTGTTGCACAAAATCTTAAAAATTGTATCTTATTCTATCAAATTTATCAAGCATATTAGCCTTTGGCTACTTTATGACAACCCTTAGAACTTCTATAGGGATTATGTACATAGCTTCTTTACCACTTGCTTCCTTCAATCAAACAATCTCTTACTGGAAACTGTGAATCTTTTATTTAGTTTTTTTGGATATTAATTTCATTTGCAATTTTTTTTTTTTTTTTTTTTTTTTTTTTGAATTACAAAAGAATGTCATTTTTCTCATACACTATTCAAAAGAACTTGAAGATTTGCACGAGTTCCTATTCTATTCTTTATTTGTAAAGATACACTTTCTATGATTTGATCTATTTCTATATTGATAAAAAAAATCAACAAGCTTTTAATATAGTATTTTTCATATTGAAAAGAAATGTTACAAAATAATATTAATTTATAAGAAGGTAATCTACAACCTTAAAAATATAGTGATACATCCTAAGAAAGACGTAATCTATTCTTTCCAAAGAAAGATCAAACTACAATAAATAAGCATATCAGTCTAGAGGGAGGTAATCCGCATTTTTCTAAAAGACAATAGTATTTTCAAGAAGAGAGATAATCTACTCTCTATTAAGAGATCAAAGCTCTAATATGATTATTTAGGAGTCTTGCCAAATTGTCAAGGATACAAAATAATAGAATAGCAAATGGACAAGCAGAAAAATATAGAATTAGATTAATTTCAAGAACAAAGAACTAAATGGTTGAAAAGAACAAGAACTAGATTAATATTAAAAAACAAGACAACACTTTGGATTGCTCCAAGACTTGTATTAGCAAAACTAAGGTGTGCCTTGGTCTTGTCTTCTATTTATATTGTAAGATCTATGTCCTATCAAATCTTCTAGACAAGCTTCTTTAGCTTAATAGAAATACCTATAGAAGATTCTAACTATGAAAGAAACTAGGAAGTTTTTAGAAGTCTAAAAAATATCTATAGAAGTTTCTAAAAGTATCTTAGAAGGTTTTAGAAGGCTAAAGAAGATTCTACAAGATGTAACAGACATACTTTAAATCACCACATTCTAAAGCTTTTTGTAGTCCTTTAAAACCTTCTGCAATATTTTAGAATCTTCTATAATTTTCTAAAATCTTCTAAAACCTTATAGAATCTTCTTTAGTCTTTCAAAATCTTCTAGAATCTTCTTTAATCTTCTAGAACCTCTTATAATCTTCTAAAATCTTCTAAAATCTTTTTTAGTCTTTTTAAACTTGCCTTAGTCTTTTAAAATCTTCCTTAGTCTTCTAAAATCTTTCTTATTTTTTTAAAATCTTTTAAGATATTCTTAGAAGGTTCAATAGGACATAAGCCTTGTAGTATAAATAAGAGACAAAATTAGAGTGCACCTCAATTATGCCAACACAAGTCTTAGAGCAATCCAAAATGTTGTCTTGTTTCTTGATATTAATTTAGTTTTTTATTCTTGTTAATCATCTAATTCTTTATTCTTGTCCATCCGATTTTTTGTTTTAAAAATCATTCTAATTTTGTAATCTTTTCTTTGTATCTTTGCTAATTAGCTATCTTACATCCCTGACAATTTGACAAGACTGTTTATATAATCATATCAAAGCTTTGATTTCTTGATAAAAAGTAAATTATCCCTCTTCAAGATACTATTGCATTCTAAACGAGTGCAAACTACCTCCCTCTAGATTGATGTGCTTACTTGTTGCAGGTTGATCTTGCTTTGGAAAGAGTGAATTACCTCTTTCCTAAGATATATAACTGCATTTTAAGAATTTACGGATTTTCTTCTTTTAAATTAATATTGTTTAAAAATATTCTTTTTTAGAATAGAAAATACTTCACTAATGGCTTATTGATTTTTTCTTTGTCAATATAGAAGTAGATCAGGTTAATAGAGGTACATCTTCACAAACAGAGAATAGAGTGGTGACTCTTATAAATCTTTGAGCTCTTTTAGATACTATACGAGAAAAAATGGCATTCTTTTGTAATCCAAAAAAAGAACTACAAATAGAATAAGTATACAAAGAAGCTAAGCGAGAGATTTATAATTTGCAATAACAGATTATTTGATTGAAGGAAGTAGGTAGTAAATAAGCTATGTACATAACTCCTCTAGAAGCTCCAAGGGTTGTCATAAAGGAGCCAAAAGCTAATATGTCTGATAAATTTGATGGAACAAGATCCAACTTTTGAAGGTTTGTGCAATAAATATGACTTTACTTATAACTATATCCTTCTCATTATCTAGATGGATTCACTCAAGTCACTTTTGTAGATATTCTTTTATCAAAAAATGCTCAATTATAGTTTGCTCTACTATTAAAAAAGAATTTTTTGATCCTATACAATTTGGAGGCTTTTATAGAAAGATTTATTGTTGTATTTGGAGATAATAATTGAAAGAAGATTGCAAAAAAAAAGATTCAAAATCTACAACAAAGAAAATGTTTAGTTATAATTTATATTACAAAATTTTAACAATTTACTTATGATCTCAATTGAAATGATAAAGCTTTTATGACTTGATTTTATTACAGCCTAAAAAATAATATAAAGAATTTATTGATCACAATGCTAAGAATTGAAAGCTTAGAAGAATTCATATCTTAAGCTATTACTTATGACAATTATCTATTTGAGTTATGACAAGAGAGGCAATCAATTTTTAGTAATATCTATCAAGGTACGTCTGCTACATCTTCAAGAATATTGGAAAAGCCATTAACATATTCTAAATCCATATAAATTGATGTAATTTAATTTAAGCCATTAATGACAATAAAAAAGTTTAAACATTGATTAAAAAATTTATGTCTATATTGTAGAAGACTTAATCACAAGGCAACAAATTATCTAAATAAGTTTAGAGAATTCAAGGCACGAAGGATAATATCTAAATTAGAGAAGTTGAAAAACAAAGACATTCAACCACAATAGGAACCTTGCAATTGGACACCCCTAAATCTAAAGTACCAAAAAAAGGTCTCTTCCTACCTCTGAATCCAACATCTTGTTTTATATTTCATGTATATGTAAGAACCTTAAGATAAGAGATTTCTACTAAAGTTTTTTTAGATATTAGAGCCTTAGCATGTTTTATGGATAAAGATTTTATAACCAAATACAACTTAGTACTTATAAAGAAGAGCCATCCTATATCCATTGAGATCATTGATGGATGAAACCTTGTATCAGGGGATGTTATTGAAAAAATCCAACTATTAGAAGTGATACTAGGAGATCAAGTATCACACATTATCTTCAATATCATTCGATGTCCAATAAATCCTATTGTCATTGAACTCTTTTGATTTGAGTTATATAATCTTGATATTGATTGGAGTTTGCAAAAGATTTCTTTAAGATTCAAACATCAAAAAAAAAAAAATGATGTACTATTTTATTTTTTGGAGCTAAAGCATTTATACAGGCATAGAAGAAAGGAGCTGCATTTGTATTGTATGCTATCTTAATGAAAGATCCAACAAAGAAATTGAAGCAAGTTATTCTTAGTCAATACTATGATCTTGAAGACGTATTTGAAAAGAAAAAAACAAACATATTACCAAAATATCATTCTTATAGTTGTACAATTGAATTGCAAGATGGGGCTCAATCTCCATTTGGTCTAATTTATAATCTCTTATAAATGGAGCTTACATCCTTGCAAGAATATATTGATGAAAATCTAGCCATAAATTTCATTAGACATTCAAAATCACTTGTGGGAGCTCCTATCTTGTTTGTAAAGAAGAAGGATGGTTCTTTACATATGTGTATAGATTATTACGGCCTAAATAAGGTAATTATAAAAAACCGCTATCCATTACCATTATTCTCATGATTATTAGAACAATTAGGATAAGTAAAGATTTTTACAAAGATTGATTTGAGAGGCGCCTACAACCTAGTCAGGATCAAAGAAAGAGATCAATAGAAGACAACATTTTATACAAGGTATGGACATTTTGAATATAATGTTATCTCTTTTGGACTTACAAACTCACTTGTAGTCTTTCAACATATGATAAATGATATCTTATAGAAATACTTAGATGACTTTGTAGTCATTTACTTGGATGATATCTTTATCTTGTCTAAGAATGAACAAGAACATAAACATCATGTACGTATAATATTGGAAAAATTATGGAAAAGTGGATTGTATGCCAAATTGGAGAAGTACTCTTTCCATCAACTATTAATCAAGTTTTTAGGATATATTGCTTCTAAAAATAGAATTTTTATGGATCTTAAGAAGATACAAACTATTATAGAGTAGAAACAACCGTCATCAATTAGAGATGTATAATATTTCTTGAGATATGTAAATTTTTATAAAATCTTCATCAAAGATTATTCTAAGATTGTGGCTCCATTAATATCTCCTATTTTTAGCTTCAACATGATAGGATCAACAAAAATCAGTCATGTTGAAGCCGTCTAATTTATAGTTGAAGATATTGACATTATTTATTTATGTAGATACAATTTTGAAGATAGAAATCTAGAGAGCAATGAAGATATATCTATTTTTAGATAGCATTCAATGACAATTAAAAAATATACAGGTAGTAGAAAATAATAATTTCAAATTCAAAGATGGATTATTATATTTTAAGAATCTTTTATATATTCTTTCAGATCCTACAAGACTTTAGATTCTTCAAGCATGACATGATCTTCTAACAGTTGGATATTTTGGCTTTAATAAGATCTTGGAATTAATATCAAAACATTATTGGTAGTCTCAAATGTAAAAATTAGTAAAGAAATTTATCTAATCATGTGAAATTTGTATCCAAGCAAAGGTCTCAAGACACCAACCATATATACTTTTTCAACCACTCCCAATTCCTAAGAACCCATGGTAATTACTATCTATAGACTTTATTACAAATCTTTTGATTTCCAATAAAAAAGATTCAATTTTTGTAATAATAGACCATCTTACTAAGATGGCATATTTCATCCCGTGCAACAAGACTATTTTTGAGGAAGAAACAGCCAAATTTTTTATTGATAATATTTATTAAATACATGGCCTTTCCAATAACATCATTTTGAATTGAGGAATATAATTTGTATCAAATTTTTAGAGATGACTATTTCAATTTTTGAAGATCAAGATCAATCTTTCATAAACTTATCATCCTCAAACCAATGGTCAAATAAAATGGATAAATCAGATCTTAAAATAATATCTTTGTTGTAGTATAAATTACCAATAAGATCATTAGATGGACTTCCTACCATTGGCTAAATTTGCATATAATAATACCAAATATTCTTCAATGAAGCAAATTCTATTCTTTTCAAATTATAGATATTATCTTACAGCAAATCCATTCCAAATTGAAGATGTGGGAAGTCCTACTATAGAAAATCAAGCTACCTACTTGAAACCATCCATGAAGAATTAAAATTCCAAGTGCAAATGGCTCAAGACCGATATAAAGACTATGTAGATATTCATTCTAAGAACCAACCAAAGTTCAAGATATGAAATCTTGTTTGGCTACTTTTGCAAAATATACAAACAAATCAACCATCATAGAAATTAGACTACCAAAGACTTAGACCATTTATGACTCTATACCAAGTAAATCCAATAAGTTTCTATCTTGAACTACCAAGTAGAATAAGCATTCATCCAATCTTCCATATTTTGCTTTTAAAAACCTAATATAAATCAATTATTGATGGAAGAACTCTTCTACTACTAATCCTAATTGAAATCAATCAAGATCTTGAATACAAAGTGAATGAAATATTGGATTCGCATATAAGATATGGACGATTGGAATATTTCATCCATTCAAAGAGCTATGGAGTTAGCAAAAGAACATGAGGACTTTTAGATAACCTTAAAAATACACCTAAGAAAGTTTATAAATTCTATCAATAATATCCTAAAAAATCTAGATTCAATTGCCATTGAAGATTTTGTAGACATTAATATGTCTTGGCTTCTAAATGACTCTTTTCTATCAATGGTAGAAGACCAATATAAAAAGAGAAGAGCCACGCCAAGACCTTCACTTATATATAGTCATTTTTTTAAAGATAAAATAAATCTTACTAGAAGCTTATTAGTTATCATATCAAATCTTTGCGTTTCAAGGAAATTGCAGGAATAAGAATCAGAAGACTCTTCTGCCACACAAGTGGCAAATGAACCATTGCAACTTTTACAATTTGCTCGATTTGAAGAATATGAACAAGGCAAGAAGGAGTACTCCAATGTCAAATAAGGCCACGTTTGGAATCTTTGGAGATACAACCTCATCACAAAAATCTTGATTCAAATGCCCAAACTTTGATAATACTCCTTGAAGTTGAAAGAATGACTCTAAGTAGACCAGAAATTATGTTTGAAGGATGTTTTGAAGGTCGCAACAAAAAGCAGATTCTTAGATGGAATATTGATATAACAAAGGTTATATCTTGAGGTCATCGATACTATTTCAAGGGTCCTATTGAACTAGTAACCAACAAACAAAAAACAAAATATATTGCTTCTCTACTCTAACAAATTTTAGATTTTTTGAGTATAAAATTTGATCATCAAATCACTTTGGCTCCTCGTGGAACTTGTTGCTAAAAAGAAAGGTAATATCATAGATATACTTTAAATCAAATTCTAAAACTTTCCATAGTCTTTTACAATCTTTTGTAGTATTCTATAATCTTTCATAGTTTTTTAGAATCTTCTAGGACCTTCTAAAAGCTTTTTTAATCTTCTAAAAATTCTTGTACTTTTCTAAAATCTTCTATAATCTTCTTTAGTCTTTTTGGACTTGTCTTAGTCTTCTAAAATCTTTTAAGATATTCTTAGAAAATTCAATAGGACATAGGCCTTGTAGTATAAATAAGAGACAAGATCAAGATGCACCTCAGTCTTGCCAACACAAGTCTTGGAGCAATCCAAAGTGTTGCTTTATTTTTTGATATTAATCTAGTTCTTTGTTCTTATTAATTATCTAGTTCTTTATTCTTGTCCATCAAATTCTTTATTTTAGAAATCATTCTAGTTTTGTAATCTTTTCCTTGTATCTATGCTAACATGTTATCTTGCATTCCTGACATAAGATTGAAGAAGGTTTTAGAAGACTAAAAAGGATTATAGAAGGTTCTTGAAGACTAAAAAAGATTCTAATAGACTATAAAAGATTCTAAAAGGTTCTAAAAAGTGATAACTTGTAATATGTCCGTGACAATCCTTTTTCTATAAAAAATATCCAATAAACTTTGAAAGTGGTGTATTTATCTTTTTAGACTAAATATCATAACAAATATTACTTAACAGTGGTTATACATGTTGTTTTTTATTTGGAAGAACATCATTGATGAAATTCTTGTACTTTTTGAAGAGTTTGATAAAATTTTGGATTGACTCTCATATTCATTCAGTGGTATAATTATACCAATGTACAAAGTATTCTAGCTATCTTTGCCTTATTCTTAAATTAAGTACTTTTTCTATCTCAAATTCTTCATGATTATTTATTTTAATACAAAGAAGTGGAATTTATATTCTTTCTAATATAATTGATTTTTTCTAAGATTCAAAAAATATATAAAAAATAAAATATATTTTCATACATGCCAATAATTTCAAATAATAAGTGATAAGATTAATTTGCTTTTGAATAAAAAATAGCCTTAATCTTTAATAGTCCAATTTATTGCATAGTTGATTGGTTCTAATATTATGCCAAAGTAGCCATATTTTGTCACTAATATTGAAAGCAAGTTATTTTTTTTAAATCTATTTTTTATTATTTTATATTATTATTGAGCTTTTTTAAATTGAAATTTTATAGCTCCATTAATCTTATAGCAAATTCTTTAATTCTTAGATTATTAGATTTAAAAAGTAATAACATATCCAATTTTGAATGATATCTATAGTTGGTATAGAAGAGCATTTGTTGAATAGAAGCATAAACAGTGTTGTTGTAAACAAACTCAAAAAGTGACAAATAAGAAGTCTTATTATCTTATTGATACTTGATGGTACTCCTTAGATATTGCTTTAGAATTTTATTGACTTACTTTGTTTGGCTGTTGATTTGCATGTGGAATATTGAAGATAATTTAATATTTATTTAAAAGATTTTAAATAATAATTTTTAAAACTTAGATAAAAATTGAGATCTTTGATTTGATATAATATCATTTAACAATCTGTATTATCAATGAAGAATTTGGTTTTTTTTATTTATAATTGTCTTTTTATAAAAAAATAAAATATACTATTGTAATAAATCAGTCAATGATTACAAATATAGTATCAAAAAAATTAAATGGTGAAAAATCTGTAATAGAATCTATAGAAATTGAAGACCAAGGTTGTTCAAAACATATAGTGGTTCAAGAAGTTTGCATAGATGGTGTTGAAAATTCTTTGATTTGGAATATATATTATATAAAAATAAATATTTCTTGACAATCTTCTACATTTTAGGCCTTCAAAAATCTCAAGAAAAAAGTTCCAACGTCTTATTGAATCCAAAATGTCCAACAATAGGAAAGTCATGATATGCTTACAAAACATGAAGGTGCATTGGTTCCTTAAAAAAATATAGATGTTTTTTAAAATAAAAGAAATTATCTTTAAATTTAAATCTATTAAAATTATTTTAAATATTATTAATATATTATTTAATATCAAGGATAAGAGGGTTTGTAATCAATGTTATATGAACTTGATCAAAAAGTGAAAAATCCATTAGAATTGACATAGTAGTTGCTCAAAGACACAATTGTTTAGATATTAAGAATGTTATTTGTTATTGGTCATATGTTGTCTCTTCCTCTTTTGATATAAGGTATAATTGCTTGGACAAATTATTTGACAATCCTTATTATTTTTAAAATTGATATGTAATATTAAAACCAAAACAAAATACAGACATATTCCACTAAGCTTGGGGACAATTTAAAATATAAGCTGATATGAAATATTCAAGATTCTTATTATTTGTATATACAATCACTAGATATAAAGTGCCTTCAAACAAATAGTGTCATTCTTTGAAGGAATCTATAATAACAAAGAATTTTTTATTATGGATTTTATAATTGATCTTAGTAGCTAAAAACTTCCTAGAATAAAATACAACTAGATGAAATTTCTTATCTTTTTATTTTTGCAATAGCATAGCTCCTGGCATAATATACAAAGCATTTATTTCTATATAAAAAACTTTTATAAAATTTGGATGTAGTAAAATTGAAGTTGTAATAAAAACCATTTTAAGATCTTAAAAAGCATTCTCTTCTTAAGGCCTTTGTTCCAATTTATCCATGCAAGTCAATTAAGTAAATAAAGTAGTCACTTTGAAATAATTCTTAATAAGTATCTAATAAAAATTAACAAATCCAAAAAAGCATTATACATCTTATATTATCTTACAGATTGTTCAATCTTGAACAACTTGAATTTTCTTAAAATCCATTAATAAACCTTCATTTGATATTGTATATCTAAAAAATTCTATCTTTGGTTGGTAGAATACACATTTCTCTAGTTTGGCATATAAATCTACATCCCTTAATTTTTATAGTACCAATCTTATATATTTTTTATGTTCTTCAAAAAAATTTGAATAAATCAAAATATCATCAAGGTAGCAAATAACAAATTTATCCAATAATTATCAAAAGATATCATTCATTAAATATTAAAATATAACTCATATATTTGTTAGTTTAAAAGGCATGACATTGTATTCAAAATGCCCATATCTTGTCCAAAATGTCATCTTCTATTTATCCCCTTCTTTAATGTATACTAAATTATAAGCTCCACAAAGATCAATTTTTGTATAGATCTTTGTTTGACCTAGTTGTTCAAAGAATCATGATATAAATAGTAATGGATAATAATTTTTCACTATTATCATGTTTAAATCTCAATAATTAAAGCACATTTGTAAGGATCCATCCTTCTTCTTTATAAAAAAATATAGGTGCTCTAGTAAGTGATTTTGAATATCAAATGAAATTTTTAGAAAGATTTTCATCAATATATTCCTATAAGACTGTTAACTCTCTTTGTAAAAGATTATATATTTGTCCAAATAACAATTGAGCTTATTTTTGTAATTCTATGATATAATCATACAATCAATGTTCTAATAGCATGTCTATATTTTTCTTTTCAAAAATATCTTTAAAGTCTTTGTATTAAATTGGAATATTTTATAAAATTTGTTTAATTGAATTTTTTATTAAAATAGCATACATCACAAATGTAGCATTATTTTTTACTTCTTACATATAAGTAGTAGCTTTAAGAAATAAAGATATAACATGTTTCTTCCTTTAACATTTTAATCTTAAAAAAAATTTGCATAGATTCTAATGAATATTAAGATTATGTAATTTAAACCAAGAGAGTTCAACGACAATAAGATTTATAGGATATTAAATAATTTTAAAGACAATATGCAATACTTGATTTCATAATATCACTTGCAATAGTTATGTTTCTTCAATAACATCCTTCAATGCAAGTATTTGTCTATCAATGGCTTTAATATATGCAAGATAAATCTTCTTCACCAATACTAAATCATATTTAGTTACAAAAACTTTATCTATAAAACATACTAAGGCTCTAGTATCCAAAAAAGTTTTAACAAAAATTTCACCATATTAAGTTTTTATATATAGAAGAAGTATAAAATAAGATATAAGATCTAAAGGTAAAAAGATATTTTTTTTTAATAATTAGAATTTAGTGGTGTCTAGTCGCATGGTCTCTATTGTGACTAAACATCCTCATTTTTTGATTTAGCCAATTTTGGAATGAATATCGTACTTTGTGTCTTAAATCTTTTAAACTTGTTTGATTAATTTGTTGCTTTGTAATTAGACTTTCTTCAATATAAACACAAATTTTCTTACCAATGCCAATCTTTTTATATTTGTATTAGTGGCTTAAATTAAATTGTATCAATCTGCATAGGTTCATAGCCCATTTAATGCTTCTCTGATATTCTTAAAGAAATGGCAATTGCATTATAATAATTATTATGAAAAATCCAACGTCTTTCTTATTGCAATTCAAATAGGCAATTGTTACAAGTAGTTGCTTGAGATATGACTTCTTATAAACTATTAATTCAATGCATTTTAATTTATAAAAATTTTACATTATCTCTTAAATCATATTAAAACCAAGTCATAAATGCCTTATTATTTCAATCAAGGTTTCATATAAGCTATTAAAATTCTACAATATAAATTATACCTAAATATAATTATTGTCATAAGTTTTGTATTTCTCTTTTTGCCATCTTTTTTTAATCACTATTTCCAAATAAAATAATAAATTTCTCCATAAAAGATTATATAATATTTTAAAAATTATTTATTTATTTATTTATTTAATAATAGAACAAATCATAAACAATCACTTATTGATAAAAAAAATATCAACAAAAGTAACTTGAGTGAACATGTCTAGATAACAAGAAGGATACAAGCATAAGTAGAGTTGTACTTATATAAAGCCTCAAAAAATGGATCTTATTCCATCAAACTTGTTTAGCATGTTAGCCTTTAATTCTTTTGTAATGGTCCTTAAAACATCTATAGAGATCATATGTAATATATTTTTAATACTTGTTTCTTTCAATCAAACAACTTCTTATTGCAAACTATAAAATTTTTCTCTAACTTCTTTAGATATTGAATTAATTTGAGATTCTTTATTAAGATTATAAAAAATATAATCTTTTTTCTTAAACTATCCATATGAGCTCAAAGATCTATAAGAGTTGCTATTCTATTTTTTATTTGTAAAGATGCACCACCCATAATTTTATTTACTTCTATATTTATAAAATAGATAGATGAGATTCTAAAAGAAAAAAAGAAGTTGATATATATTTAAAAAAGTTGTAGTATTATTTATAACTAAAATCAATTTAGAAAAAGAAATGATACTAAATAATATTAGCTTAGACAAAGATAATCTACAACCTTTAACATGCTTTAATACTTTTAGAAAGAGAGATGGTCTACACTCTATCAAAAAAGCAAAGCTCTTAAATTAATATTAGTAGTTTCAATAAATTGTTACAAATCAAATCAAGAAACTTATATAAGATTATAATAAGATGTTAGGATATGTGAGTCTTATTACAAAGCAATATAATAGAAGATTAAGAATAAAATTAGAAGGTCCAAATTAGATCATAAGACATGTGTTGTTGAGACTAAGGAGTTCCTTAATCTTGACACTTATATATATTAGAAATTAGAAAGCTTTTAGGTAACTTCTTGTAAAAAGATTTGCTTAAAAGTCATCCTAAGATACTTCTTATGCGGCTTTTTTGTTGCTTCAATGTGAAGAAATCCTAAGAACCTCCTTTTAAAACTTCTTACGTTGTTTGGAAGTTGAGGGACTTGGAGAACTTCTTCTAAAAATTTCTTTGAACCTTCTACAATCTTCTAGGATCTTTTAGATCTTTCTAAGATCTTTCAAGAAGTTCCATGACCTTCTAGAACCTTCTAAAATCTTCTAAAATCTTTTTTAGATGGATGTCTATGATAGAAATAAGCATCAATCTTGTTCTACCAAGTTATTTATTTAGGATCCAAACAAAAATCATAATTGGTGCTTAATATCTACAAAGCAATTTTTTGGCAATACTTTCATTTATATCAAAGATATGAAGTACTTTGGCCATTCATTATTTAAGAATAAGAATAATAATAATAATATATTTTAATTTTTAGATATAAATT
The DNA here is from genome assembly GCA_036785485.1 of Physcomitrellopsis africana. Taxonomy (NCBI): domain Eukaryota; kingdom Viridiplantae; phylum Streptophyta; class Bryopsida; order Funariales; family Funariaceae; genus Physcomitrellopsis; species Physcomitrellopsis africana. The sequence goes on along the minus strand of JAWRVF010000483.1, from coordinate 95,442 downwards.
TTAATCAAATAAAATAATAAAAATAATAATTTGATTAAATTTAATAGATTATTAAGAGAATATGTAATATATAAAAGATATTAGTTTTGATATATAAGCATCAAAAAATTAAACTAAAGTACATAAATAAACTTGATAAATCTTGTGTTATAAATAAATTTAAAATATTAAATATAAGTATTTTTATAAAATAGAATTATTAGCTTAAAAATAGATATATACTATTTTTAATATATAAAAGATAAAATCTATAATTTAATTTGTATTTATTTTATTAATTAATAAAAATAATTATTTATTTATAATTAATTTTTTAAAATTAATTTTTTGATTCTATATTTTGATTCTATTGTTAAGAAAAATTAAAATATTTTTTAATTATAGATTTAAAGAATCAAATTCTAAGATTAACAAACTTATTCTAATGTAATTCTAATATAATTTGATCAAATTACATTAGAATTGCATGTAATTCTAATATAATTAGAAGTTTGATCAATTCTAATTCTCTAAAGTAACTAAAAAAAGAATAAGTATTTTCTAAAATAAATCATAGGAAGAAAAATCAATAGTATCATTTATTAGTTAGTCCTTGGACCTATTTTAGTTAGTAGAAAGGATTAACAAAATTACTATAGTTAACTTATTATCAACCAAATAACAAAAGTAGATCTCTACTCAACAATTTGTATAACTATGAGAACCTTAAACTTCTTGCAAAGAAGATCAAAGTATGTTAAAATTGATTAAAAATATTTTCCAATTTGTCTCACATGTGATCAAAAAACCAACAAGGCAAAGATTATAACTTACTTATATGTAAGGATTTTAAAGCCAACTTAGATAAATCAATTTGAATAGACTTAAAAAAATAAAAAAATTATAAAAAAAATTATTAGGCATCTCTTTTGGACTTGATTTAGACACAAAAGATGTAAAAATATTTCTTATTAAGAAAAATTAGACTAAACTTAAATTTTGGTGTTCTTCTTTATTGGTTATGATTAAATATATGATAATTTTTAACATTGTTTTTAATACCATTGATTTTTATTTTTTATTTTTATAAAAATACATATTATCTTTTATGCATAATTGAAGATTTATATTTTGACATCCATTTATATTAATAATATAAAGATATGGCACTTATAGAATATTCAACCAAATTAAATAGAATTTTTCAATAAGAAAAATAATTATTTCAGAATCTAGTAGCAAATAAGTAGGTAGGTATTTTATCAATTTATTATCATTTAAAATATTTTTTAAAATCTAAAAAAAGATAAACCAACCAAAAGACCTATATCAATTTGGTATATGTGGCAACAAGAAATTATTGTCAATAATTAGAAGACTTTATTTTTTTTTTATTATAAATTTTATGGATTATATTTTTTAATTATTTATTATAAAAAAATTATATAGATTACAAATATGTATCTAAGAAAAATATATATAATTTGGTGTATTTTTTAATGAAGAAGTTGTATATACATCTACAATATTTTGGACCTTAAACATCTATTTTATAGAAGAAGAAAAAATGTTTCTATTAGAAAATGTTATAGCAAGCTTTATCACACTTATAGAAATTTAAATTTTTCTAAGAAGTGTCTACATATAGACAAGGTACTTAGATATGCTTTAATAAACCATTTAATACTTACTAGTTAAATACTTAGATATGCTTTAATTAAATAATACAAGTTTGATTTAGGTCCTATGCATATAAATTCAAAAGACAAAGTTAGATTTACTTTGATTGTAATTTTCTTCAATATAAAGAATTTATTCTTTTGTATTAAAAAATAAAATCTTTTATACATAATACAATATCTTAAATATCTTGTACATAATTTTAATAATGGTTTAAAGTAATAATTAATTACTTGTTTGCTAATTAATATTTTGAAGCCACTTTGCAATTAAAATGCTATATATATATATATATATATATATGTACACAGACATAATCTTGATATTCAAATTAGTTAATAGTTTTTTTTTCTTTTCATAAAGAAACAATTATGATTTTAAAAATCTTTGTTATTACATCATTTATTTGTTTGACAAGAATTCAAAACAACATATACATCAAGTGGCAAACCCAATCAGCAATGGTAACATATTTCACATCTCTTGTTCACAAAGCAATGACAATATGACAGCTAAACCAACAAGAACTGAAAGTAACTTTGTAGCTATAGCAACAACCAAATGCCCCAAAATATGAAAAATAATACTAATCAATAGTTTAAAAATAGTTTCATACTCATGAAACACTGAAATTGGCCAAACACTTCAATGTACCAAATTTGACAAATTGCACTGTTTTTGATAATTGTTGTTATTACTTTTGCCAAAGAGCTATTACTCATCTCAATTGCCCAAAAGCTTTCATGACCTTTGGAACAAAGATTGGTGGACAAAAGGCTGCTGTATGCCCTGGTGTGCTGCATGCAAAATGATAGAGCCACAATCTCACTCCTTTTCCAGTCTTTTATAAAAATAAAAAAGCAAATTGAAGTCCTTAAAACATGGAACAGTTCTAAGTCTACGTCATCAAACAAACCAGCTATCCTAAAAAAAGAAAAAGTAGGAACAAATGAGGGATTCATTTGACAAGTTTTGATAGACCCAGCTTCAATAATGGGGAAGTTGAACTGCACTAATCTGCATGGGTCATGTCCATCCAGCAAGCAATTAGTGAACAGTGGACATGACAGAAGTCACTATTAGTAAGACTTTTTTAAAAGCAAAGGGGGGGGGGGGCTAGGGTTCTGACATGTGGATAAGAACTGTTGTACTTATCAATCTTGATGGTAAGCACTGTTGCCATGATACTGTACATAATGCAGAATTTATAACTGATGGAGCATGGGGCATTTAATATTTGAAAAATATATCAAAAATCAAATTTAAAAAACAGTGTTGGGAAAATCACCAAAAAAAGAAAAAAGTGGGGCAAGTGATTCTTGATTGAAGGAGCCATTGCTTTGATTGGATATTGATGATGATGACAATGAGTGGAGCTTCTGTTGGAAAGAGAAGTTGTTGGATTGACCAAGATGGGAGGAAAGGCAGAGAATGGATGGATTTTTTTTTTTTGTTTTTTTTTGTTTTATTGGATTCTGAATAATCCACACATGTGTTGAAATTTTTTTTTAAAAAAAATTCTGAATAAGAACGTTGTAGTGAAATTTTAGATTAATCATAAAGGTACATTAATCAAAATGTCATTAACACAATAATATAGCCTAAAAATATATTCATAATAGATTTTGTAATAGGCTCTTATCAATCTGATTTTTTTGCAAAACCTATATTTATGTATCTATTAATATCTAGCATAGAACAAGAATGTTACTTGATGTAACCCTTTTATTAAAAAAAGTGTAAGAAATTATTTTGTGGATCTTTTTCTTTTTGCTTCTAATAAAATTTTGTAAAGTATTGTCTTTTTTTCATGCATCTTAGAAATTGTAAGATTATGATTGAGCAGCTGAAACTACCTTAAATTTTAACCCAAAAATATATATATATATATATATACACACACACATACACAAATAACAGGTTTAAATGATAGAATGATATTTTAAAAAATCATGATTTTTGTCATTATTTAAAATTCTAAAAATATAATATAATATAATAAAGCATATTCAGATAATTCTTGTACAGTTTTTTGTGGTCTCAAAATGAGATGTTTTTGCTCCTGCATAAATCTACTAATATTTTTTAAATGAAAAATAAAAAACAAACTTAGTACATAGAATTCATTTCATATACAAGACACTGTATGTAGAAATTTCCACACATGCACAACATATAGCATGTATCCTGTGTGGTGCAGGTTCCAGTTATGGATATAGAACTCTAGACATTGCTATTCCCACTTTCATGTTCTGAATATTGACTTACATGCACAGGTACATGCTTTGTACTGTATAATACTTGGTAAACTTGGATTCAATGACTTTGACATCAATAAGGAAACCATATACTTCAGAGTGATCATGATCTCCATGACTGCTCCCCTGACAAGCCAAAAATATAAACAAAAACCTTGTTTGCTAAAGCACCATGCACTCACATCAAACTAAAGAGCATGCTTGTTTTAACTAGCTGACATGCTATTGTAAATCTGGCATACACTTTTCCATACAGTTTCTAGTTAAAGGCTTCACTCAAGTTGCCATCACCATAGCACATGTAGTGACATTTAGAATTTTGGAGTTACTTCATAACAGACTTCAAACAAGAATCCAGTGGATGAACAGGGTTATCATGCATGAAAATATGGCTGCACAGAGCAGGCAACTTCTACCCTAAATTGATTACATGGCACTGTGGTTGGATGAGAAAACAACTCCCATTATGTCCATGTTCACTTCTTGATTTCAAAAAGAATTAGCCATGCTTCTTTTATTATTTTCTTTTTCTTTTTCTTTTGTTAGCAAACAATATACTTTGCAATTTGGAGACTACTTTTTTCCCTCATATTACATTTTTGAGATGTTTGGCCAAATTTCCTTGTATGTATATATATACACAAGTAACATTTCAGAATGAGAAGGTGTATGTGCTTTTGTTGATCAAATGAACTTTGTTTTTGTTTGATGCATTAGGTAAAGTACTCCACTTCTCAAATCCCTTGCACTTAAAACTAGGTCATGCAAATGCAAACAGTGCTTATGTTTATTTTTACAAAATTTGAAGTCATTGCTTATGGAAACAACACCAACCAAATTTGCTTGACCCTGTACAATGGATAACATCCCTTTCACCAACTCCGGCAAGTACCAAATTTGTCCCAACTGCAATACTTAAATTGGCAACTATTTAAATTTTTCCAAGAGGGCTTTGTGGTGGTCATGCAGATGGAACATGGAATACAGTACAACCTATGCTTCTACTTCCAAAAAGCTATTCAATCCAATGCACCATGGTAAGCAAATTTGTGTGTGGCAACACCTCTCCCAACTACCTCCACTTTGAATTCAGTAGGCAGATTGACCAACATAGCTTCATCTTGAAGGCACAATGGATTTTGTAAACATCAAGTGAATTTGTTCTATTTTGCTTTGAAAACACCTCTATCTGTAAAGTAAACATAAAATGCATGAATTATCAAATTCAACTCCATAAGAACTTTGTTGAAAACACATGTGTTGTTTATCTCCTTAGTTCATCTCTGTCCTGATATATATATATATATATATATCTTTAAAAGAAGGCAGAGGGGCTCCCAAGCAAATACAACACAATAAATACAGCCCATGGACACAAGTGCAATTGATGGAGGGAGACAGGTCCTAGTTCACACGGCTATAGGATCCACTCAAAAACCCTAGAGTATAATAAAGTCATTTGGATATGTGCTGCTGGGAAACGACGCTGAACGGGAGGCAGGCCTAGTCCTATAGCCTTTGCAAAGTGTGGCCACCACATGTCACCTATCTTTTACTAATTCATTTTCTGACACCAACGTATTGCTACCACAACAAAAAAACAAAAAAAATCGCCATTGATTTGTCTATCCAACCCTCTGACTTCCTTTCACTTTTCTCTCATATCCACAAAAACAGATTTAAAATCTTTTTTAAATAAAGGCTTGGCAGGTGAGATAAAGGAGTGTTCCTCAATGGAGGGGAACCACGCCCCCCTTATTGGGTTCCTCCGTGACCGCTGCATGCTGGAAACCTATTGGAAACAAATGAGGGGGACCCCTAAATTTGGGGGGTTTAGGTCTTGGCCATTAGTTTTAGCCAATACCAAAATGGTGTGAGTAGGATTGTTGTTTGAGGGGCGAAGACCCAGTCTAGCTTGTTATAATTGTGCCCTACAGAAAATTCCTTTTCTTGGGTGGGTTTGTGGTGTGAAGCCCATGATATGATGAGTCAGGCAGATGGGGAGGAGCAAATATGGTGAACTTTCAAGAAAAGGTGGAGTAATTCACATTGTCCACTTGTCCAGTCAGCTATCGTTGGATTGTGTTTTCTATTTTTTCCATTTTTTTTCCATCTTGTGTTGGACAAAGAAGCAAATGTAGCTGCTGGTGTGGCATGAGTCATTACCCACATGCACAGCACTAATGATTTACTTATTGAGGTAGTTGTGTAGATCTATAATTGTGCAAAAGAGATGAGTTTCATTTCTCTCACTTGGTGGAAGAAAAAAAGAGAGTAAACAATATCAATAATTTGTATCAAAATTTTAAATCTTGACAGAATTATATATATGGAGAGAGAGAATGAGAGAGAGAGAGAGAGAGAAATTTGCTCAGGTTTACATTTTCATAGCAAGAAGCAATCAAAATTAAAACTAATTGTTAAAGTGTATAGCACTTACCTGTCAAGGGTTTGAAAGTTATTTCAGAATCACTTTGGACTGGAATGCGTGACTATTTGTGTGTAAATAAATAAATATACTGTAATTAAAATAGCAACCTTTCCCCCCTCTATCTATCATAACAAGTGCAATTTAGATGAAGTTGCATGCCAAGCAAACCTAAATGTAAATTTACACTATCCACTGTGTCTGTGATCAAAACCTGGCCATGCTTTTAAATTGAGGCCCTTTATTAGAACCTAAAATCATATGTATAAAAATATAGATACATGTAGTTAACATGTGGTTACTATATTTTTATATTTTCCCTCTCATTACTCTAACTTATTCAGTCAATTTTCACTTTTATATTTTTATCAGTCACAAGAGTTTGCTTGAGTCTTTGCACAATCCTTGTGTTCCAACTGTTTTGAAAATGTGGGTGTACCTTGGCCCCATGGAGTGAGTACAGGGGACATTTGTAACAACTGTATTTTTTCCTTTTATATTCTTCTCTGTTCTATTTGTTTATTTTGCATGAAAATTGTTCAAGTTGAGTCAACCTGAAGTGGATAATGTGGATAATCCTTTTCCTCCAAGTACAACTTCAACTTGTTGTTGGCTGGTTGGCTGGCTGGCTGGACTGGTTCAATGGACATGTACTTCTCCTCCTACTGCTACCACAAACAGTTATTATTGCCCTTGCTGTTTCCACTTGTTCCCACTTGTTCCCATCATGTTCTCTGTTTGTTTATTCATATTTACAGACAGTCAAAATTTCAGAGTGCAATAACCCAGTCAGGTGGTGCTTCAATCACAAGTCAATTGTGGGTTGAATCTTTGGTTATGGGCCTCCTTTGGAAAGGAAATGCTGCTTGGATTCAGACTGCAAATCATGAAGCAAGGCCGAGAAAAAGCTTCTGTGATGCTTTTAACAGTTTCTATTTGGGGCTGCTATGTGCCATGTGGAGGCCATGGACAAGGCTGAGTCTCCACATCTAGATGCAGATTCTGTTTGGATCAGTAAAAGAGGAACACATTGGCTCCCGCTCATGATTGCATGGAAACCCACACATTGACTACACAGATTCCAAGCTTTGGAATCCACTCCCCTCTCCTCATCTCCTTTTCTAGGTTTATCCTGAGCTGGATAAATAGGCTGTTGGATTGATTCCACATAGACCCAACTTTTTTTGAAGTGAGTTTTGTTATTCAAGTGAAGGTGGACATGTAAGGTGGACTTGTTCATACTTTAAATTTGCCTCATATTCTCCCTTTTTGCCACATCAGCACTTGGATACAAAAAGCTTAATGCAAGTTGGATCATGAGTTTTTGGATGTAAGTGGTGCATCAAATGGAGGCTTTCAAAAAAAATTAAGGAATGCTGATTGCTTGTGTGAAGGATGTTTGGATTTGAGGTCTTGTTATTATTAGATATAGAGGCACATGTTTCATTATTTGATGATATTGAAAGGTGATCATTTTGTGTGTTAATGACCCAATATCATACCACTGCATGTTAAACTTTATTGTGTTGGAAAAGTAATGGTCAATAAAGCCCATAAACTCCATTTAGTAATTTACATAATTTTCAGGTATACATGTATTCACATATTCACATACCCACTCTTAAATGTGAATGTGAGTTATACATCAAATATAATATTATCATTATTATGGACATGATAATACATGTGAAGCCTCCTAAATAGTGTTAGTGATATATATATATATACATATATATATATTTATGTAAGACTAAAGCTACAGGTGATTAAAAAAAAAAGTGATTTTCTCATCAAATTTTGTGAGCTAACAATTTGATTTAGACTTCAAGTTGATGTAAACTTGATCATGCTACAGCAACAAGATGTAGATGTGAACATTTAAAATGAAACATATGTAAAAATTCACATGAAGTTTTCCTTATTTATCTGTCTGTTTTCTTTCTGCTTATTCTTATTTTTATTTTTCCAGTTCACACAACTTTTATGTGATAGTATGGCTCACCTTTCAAAACTTCATTTACATCAAGGTTTTACTTTGATGTTTTATGACACTCACTAATAAGACCCCCCCCCCCCCCTCCCCCTTACCCCCCACAGTACAAGCATGTTTGTTAATAAAGAAATTAATAAATAAACAGATGATGCTTCTGAATTATGAAATTGTTTTCCTGAAATTCCTCCATAGTATATTGAGTTTACTGTGACCTGATTGCCATCCCTTTTGCTTCGTTTTGACTTTTAGCTGTCAGCCTTGCAAGCAAGCTCTTCAATAATTTGAACTGTTTGCAGACCCAGCTGCATAATCACACCATCATTCAACAGAAAACAGTTTTCTGTTACATATTCCTGTATAAGTCCAAACTACACCTGCAACACAAAAAAAAATAAAAAAATAAAAAATACATCATGTGGTTCAGTTTGTACTCTAGTACCCCTAAACTTCACCTTTTGGATGAAGGAAGGAGAAGAAAAAAAAGAAAAAGAAGAAAAAATGAAAAAAGTGGCTATAGAGGGAGCAGTGTGAAGAGGAGATTCATGAAAGTGGCTACCTTCTGTCCCACACAACTCATTGACCACAAAATTGGCTTCAATTTCTTCAATGTTTGCAGTGCACCACTTAATGTGAACTCAACTTTCTCAAAAACTTTTTCCCTTTTCCCATGCCATAAAAATCTACAAAAGCTAAAAATGTTATCTATCAAAATCTGTGAAAGTTGAGATGAAGCTTGAGGATCTTGTGATAAGTATAAGTGGTGAAAGGTTCTAGAATAGAAGACATCTTCCTACAGAATTTTGCTAATATGTGGATTAGCACCGCTTGGATGGACCCCTGAAGGCGCGGGTACACGGCCTCGTCCAGCTCAGCACCGAAAATATCCAAGCAGACTTGCGGCAGGTGTGCAGAAGGGCCGGGCGCACACCCCTCGAAGATTTCGAGCCCGCGGGTGCCGTTATTACTGGGCGTAGTGAAAGGGCATCCGACGGCCCGGCTTGGAACTGCTAGCTAGACGGGGGGTGGAAATCGCGGTGCCATGGCGAGCACTGCCACTGCCGCGACGAGGGATGCGCCGGCTGCATAAAGAGCGAGCGCTGGTCATGTTTATCCGCACTTCTGCAACTGACACTTTTTTAGATTGGGAAATCGGTCAATCCTGGAGGCCGGGAGCTGGTGGGCTCGTTACGAACCTCGTTTCGAACCGGTTTGACGTGGAGTGACTAGTGGCGTTGTGGCGCAGGCACAGGCCGAAATAAAAAAAAAATAGCGAGGTGGTTAGTTGGTTGTGTCATTTGCAGATGAGGAATCTGCTGCAGGAAGCGCGCATCCAGGGGGGTTCATTTGACGAGTCGTTGGAATGAACGTAGTAGCGCTGGAGAAAAAATTCCGGAGGGCGCAGTGAATTTTGGTCGATATTGAGGTGGCCGGTGGAGTCACAGGGACGTGGAGGTAAACCTAGAGTTGCGTGCGTGCCTCTTGATTCAATCCCAAGCTCGATCTCGATAGATTTTGCAGACAAAGAGCATTGTGAACGGGAATAGCCAGCGAGGAGGAGCGTGAGAGAGGGAGGTGTGTGTGGAGGGGGGTTTTGGGGGAGAGAGAGAGAGAGAGAGAGAGAAAGAGAGAGCCGAGTTAGGTGAAGTGAAAGGCGAGAGAGAGTTTTGGTAGGATCTGGGTATTCGTTTCCGACTCTGAGGTTACTTTGAGAGGTCTTAGAAAGAGGGATCAAGGAACCAAGGTTGGGGAAGATATATAGATGTTTCAAGGGGGTGCGATTGTTTGTTTGGAAGGCAAGTTTCGGGAGCTAGACAGAGCTTGAGCAGGTACAATTGCGCGTTCGTGGGATTGTTCGACGAGGACTTAATTCGAATAGAAGTTTTTGAACCATTTGTATTGGATACGAAGTTTATCGTATGCTTGAAATTTGTACAAGCAGATATTTGGGAGAAGTGGGATAGCATGTTATTTGCGTTGGCGTCTTGGTTGATTTAATCACCCTTTCTGTCGTTAGGATCTTTGATTGCCGTGTATGTTTGGGTATGATCATGCCTTAAGGATGGGAATCAGTTCGTTGGGGACGAGTACAAGTTTTTTTCGCCCTTATTCTGATTCAGCATTGATTTTGCAGCCGAGTGAAGTGCACGTTGGCAGAAGTACGTTCACAATAGAGATGTATGGTTATGCCACCGTCGGGTGTTTCGTAGTTATCGAGCGTATTGAGTATTGGCAGCGCTGAGTTGCTTCATTTAGTTTCGGGCTGATTTAATTTAATTTAATTTTTTTTTTTAAAGTATGGTTTTGTATCATGCGTCCACATATGTTTTAGCGACGGAGTTTTTGTGTCTAGTACGGATACTTACGTATTTCTGATTTTTTATTTGTATTTTTTTCAATCTTTAGCAGGCTTATCGAGTTTTAGGAAGAAATTGTTCTTGGAATCTTGGGGAAGAAAAGCGTGTTCATTGGCTTGTAGCCACATACACCAAATTAGGAGCTCTTAAGATCTGTACAGTCAAAAGCTGCACGAGCGATCCAGTGTGGTTCAGAAGATTCTGCTGTCTCCCATTCTTTGAAGGCTCTTCAGCTGTTTGCAACATTTACCTTCTATAATCTGCACACAGGTGACTACCAAAATCTCAAAGTCTAAACCTTATACACGGAAGAATTTGGTCGTCGACACTGCAAAGGCTCGTCTAATTCTGAACTGGGAGATGTTTATGTTTTAGAGTTTGTCCCCGTCAAGAGAGTATTGTCTTTAATCTGCTGCATCGCGACTTAGGTGTTTGGCCACCTATCAAAGTTATCCTCATTTCTTCAACCGTGGATTGTCAAACAGCTATGGACGCACGGGACTTGAGATTCAGGAGCTGCGAAGGCTGCGGAGGGATCCACTGCTCTCTTTTCCCCGGAACGCCCGTGTCTGTATCCTTGTCAAACTGCGACATCGAGGCCCTTGTGCAACCGTCTCCTGAGCAGGTGGAAGCTTATGAGCTGTACTTGCATCTCCCTGAGCTCACTCGGCTATGGCGGACAAAGCTCTATCCGCGTTGGGAAAATGAGATCATTGTGAGACCTGCTCTTCACAGCCTAGAACTCGTCTTCCGCGTGATTTCAGCTGTCTTGTGCGACACGAGACCATACATAGACCGCGATGAGTGGCTTCGGAGATTGGAATCGTTGGCAAACTTGCAGCTGGAAATTCTATCTTGCATCGTAGAAGGAGACGAGGAGGCTCCTACATCGAAGCTTTCTAATAGTTGTAGCTACGTTGGAACGGAGTCAGTGGTTTGGCACAAGTCTGGATCACGGCCTCTCGTAAGCAGGTTGAGCAAAGAGAGCTTATTGCCTCGTCTTGCGTCCTGGAGGACGGCGCAAAATGTAAGCACACGGTTGCATTTCGCCATTGAAGGTCACATGGCACGTGCACCTTTTACGCTGGGCCTTGGCGAGCCCAATCTCTCTGGCAAGCCAGTTTTGGAGTATGACAAAGTTTGCACGCCCCTTGAGGTATACTACCGAGGGTTTCCCTACACTTACAGTAGCCTTATTCTCTTTATATCGTGTATGTGTTGTGCATTTAGTTTGTTCGCAATCTATTACTCGGTCAGCCTCTTTCGGAATCGAGTTTGGGTTGCAGCGGGAGAACGTCGCACCTGTATGCTTGACATTCCGTAGGGTTGCATTGTGTCATTCCAACCTGTTCAAGATGATTTCGGACAAGCTAATTCTTAGTCGATAGTATAATTAGATTGTTTTGGTTTAAATATACCCCAGATGTTTGATATGTATCACTTTCTGCGAGATTGATAGACTTGGTAGAAAATGCATCATATTTGTTGATATTTGGCACATCATTGTCGGAACCTTATTCTGCTCGATAATAATCTATTGTTCAGATGTTTGCGACCAGTATTAGTGAATGGGGATTAGGTTGCAACTCCTACACCCGTTTTGTTTACACAGTCGGCTTTGGAATGTGTGAGGTCGGTCGAGAATGAGTGGCAGCAGCCATACGTGTGCTGCTTCAAGCACCCAAGAACGTTTAATATTGTTGAGTACATTGAAGGAAATCTTACGGAGGGTTTTCATCACAGGTGTATGCCTGTAGACAATCCATGCCTGGGCATCCTGAGGATCACACTCTTTCGACTGTGCATCAAATCATGGAGGCATGGTTGGAGGTTGCTTCTGGTTTGTTGCAAAATGTGGAAAAGACGGTCAAAGAAGGAAATTTTGAATCAGCTGCCAAGAGCTGCAGAATTGTCGAGCGGGTGTGGAAGCTTCTCATCTCCACAATGGATTTGCTCCAAATCATGGACCCAGACGATTTTATGCGCTTGAAGGAAGAGCTTGCAATTTCTCAGGACGGAACAGCCATCAGCACTGAACATATTGGTGGAGGTGAGACAATAATCTTGATCTGAACATATGTGACATCTGTTCAATTGAAGTTTACTTTCCCCAATGAGTTGCAAATTTGAGTTCTGATGGGCTGTGGTCAACTCTTTAGGTGCGTACTGTTTGCGATCTTCGAGGCTACGACATGTCACGAAGGATTGCAAGGAGCTTCGGCATTTGGTTCCTAAGGTCGTCGGGGTTGAAGCTGATCCTAAAGGTGGTCCAAGACTCCAAGAGGCTGTGATGGATTTGCTTCACTCCCATGGGATACGCACTCATGTAGTACCGCTGTACAAGCGCCCCTCGGGATACCATTCATCCACAATCCACCTGCTGCAAGCTTTCCAGGCGGTTGAGGCAGCAGTTCGTCAGTTCTATTTCTCATACCAGCAGCTAGTGATTGCTGTAATGGGAAGTGGAGAGTATAAGACCACAGCGCAGACAGAAATATCCGCTGCAGACGCGCTAGCTCAAATTTATTTCGAACCACCTTATTTTCCAAGCCTGGACGGTGCAAAGACGTTTCTAGGTAGTTACTGGCATAACAATCCGGAACTTGAAAGGGGTGCTATTATGAGACAGCTCATGGTTGAGAAAACATCGCGTACAGGAAACTCTAGCAAAGCGTCTAGTGTTGCAAACAGTGACAGCGGTGACAGTATTAATAATGATGCAGACGAAGAGCGAACACAAAAGGTGCTTTCACTTTCTTCTTCCCCCCTCCTTAATTACTTAATAGAATGAGAATTTCATCTGCAAATTTGTGATACATGACCCATTTGTATTCATTATCTGTGTGTTTTGTCGATCGTCTAGGACGCGTGCTGAAGACCTTATCTTGATGGTTTCTCTTGCAGAAAAGCGTAGGATCTTCAGAGAGAAAGCAATATGTGAACGCTGCTTTTTCTTACAACAAACATCACATGTACCAAGGAGCCATGGGGGCTTGACAGTGTCGACATCGTTAGCACTATGAAATTGTTAGCTGTCCTTCAAAGACAGAGGATGTTTAAGTTTTAGTCATACATGGGATGGTAATAATTCTCACCCTTGGGTTGGTGCCTCGTCATTTGGAAGGTGGATGTCACCTTGAACCCATCCTTCCGCAGATACATGCCCACAGACCTGTGTGAAGGGCGATAGTGCCGATAATGTGCACTTCCCCCTCGGTAATGTGGGTGATAAACGTCAAATAATCCCATGAGATTGAAAGAGAATATAGGGGATGTCTTCAATAGTTCTTGTCCAGTAAGGAAGACGGATGATCTGTAGTGGAGGTGTAAGAAGATTGTCACGGGATTTGTGTGAAGTTTTCCCCTCGTGAGTGAGAAGACGTAGCTTCCCATTTGTTTGCTCATCACTGTGGTAGAGATGTACATTACATTATTATGGGGTGGACATTTTTGTGTACATTAGTCCTACTTCAGCCAACCGTCGAGCTACGAGATTGTAGTGCAAATTACAGACACTAAACCTACTATTATTACTGCCAGTAAAAGCACAATGCTTTTGCAGTCTATTTCTAATTGTACTCTCAGACTTTGATCTGTTCAGCTGACATTGTATCTTTTATCGCTTCATAGTCTCCTTGATGTGTGATATCTGTTGAAAAATCTGGACGTGGTTCTGCATTGGAAGTAAACTCCAAGTGGCGTCAGATTTGAATTTCTGATTCGTGAAAGGTGTGTTTACAGATTTTTTGAAGATGCTCTATACACAACGTTTCAACTCTTCAGCATTCACAAAATTCATTTAAGTGAAGTGAAACCTCATTTGACAGAGTTTCGTTAATCCCTTGATGTTCCGCTGTGTCGACTTGCTTCGAGCACAATCATGTGTACCGAGAGAAAAATGGGCTTCCGGGGTTGTAAGCAGTTCTGACGTTATGGCTTGTCTAATCACTAGACTTTTGTTTGTCAATCTCATGTCATCATGTAATCCCTGTACCTTGTAATTGTTCAGTCTCACAGGCTTTCTCCCAATGGCATGTATTAAAGAGACCATTTCCACAATGACGAACTAATTCGCTTTGCTTGCAATGAGGAACACAGCTTCGTGGGCAGCACGTAATGTAGTGCATGCAAAATGTGTGTGTCGTCAAAGAAAGTATCATCTGATTTCACTACGCGAACGTCTTGCATACGAGTGTCTCTAACTCCCATGTTATGCACCTCGATTCCCTTGAACAGATTTTGTCAAAGGTGCCGGAGTATTTGTTGATGAAGCAGCAGCAATTTCTGAGCACAGGTCGTTGATTATCCTCATGACGCGTATTCAGGCCAGGAAGTTCAACTGCGTGGAAATTGAGTGACGTCACCGATTTAGCAGCACGTGCATCAAGTATTTTTGCGTGGGCAGAGCCTCTTCAGATGCAGGTTTAGAATTTTTCGTTCGAAGCGATTAAATGCTGAATAATTGTATCGAATTCTTCGTCATGCATTGCAACATAAACAATCAACTGAGGTTAATATAGTCTTTTTAGATTATTTTTTGACAGTTTGAAAGATCACTTGTACCAGTACTGACGACCGGTGGCAAGTTCGCTCAACATGCTGACAATAGGGACACTTACGCTACGTCCGGGGTTCATTTGTTTCTAGTCGCTGCCGAAGTTGTAGGGAATATAACTCTGGTCGGTGTCAGCCGTCACATTACCCATGACAATGGTAGAGGTCGGATTACTTGTAGGGAAAGCCCCTACAGATTCGCAGCAGGTTGCGATCTGCCTGCCTTGTTGCGACAGGGAGCCATGCCGCTGGCACCTCACGCGCTGAGCAGCTTCCAGTTCTTCCTGCGGCGGACACACATCTCGTGTACATCAAGCACTGCATGTTGTCAAACTCTGCATGTAGATTTGCCCCACGATCCACAACATCCCACCCAGGTAGTACAACAACTGACTGCTTTAGCTAGTGGTCTGAGGCAAGACGGCGCAACGTGTACTCATCTGCCCAGCCTTTGTATACTCGAAGTCCAATGCTGCTCAAGCAGCTCATGAGCTCCCGCATATCCATCACCCCAGCTAAAGGCACTGATCCATGCGGGCATCGCTGTTACGACTGATGCGTTAGAGTAACCGTTCCTTTCGGTGGCCTTGCATAAGCATGCGGCACCCAGCATCGACCCATCACTGGTGCTGGAGGAAGAACAGATGAGGCACACCATGAGATTCTTCCTGTGCGCGTCTCTACTTGTCGGCCGAAGCCAACACTCGCCTGAAGGAAGCAAGACATGAATATAAATGTGGGTCTGGTACTCGTCAAGCATGTGGAAACGTTGGATCTCTCGAATGAGTAAGAATAAGATTGACTTCACATGTGCAGACTTCACTGTTCTCGGAGACTCAAGACGTGGAATGTGCAACATCGGCGCCGTGGATTGAGTTTTGTGGACTTCGTCGACGGGAACAACGGTGTGCAACCGAGCCCAAGAATTCGTTCGGGTATCGTCCATATTCACTACGCTCTACCAACGATGAAAACAATTCCATACTTCAGGTGAAGATATTTCTATTCAATTTAGTTAGGAAAAGGTTTTAATCAATAATTAATTCAAGTACTTAATTTTTTACCAAAAATTTAATTTAATTTAATTTTTTTTGAATAAATTCTATAAAATTCAATTTTAATTTTAATATTTTATTGATTTTCCTTTCTTTAAATCTGCAAAAAATTATTTAGGTACATTCAACAAACAAAAAAAAAAAAAAAAAAAAAAAAAAAAAATTACATGCCTTCTATATTATAAAATCCATGTAGGATTTATTCTTATTTCAAGTATTAGTTATTATGTTTATCATATTATATACATTTATAGTTTAAGATTAGTATCACTAAATATTGAAGTTTCTAAAAATTTAAATTTTATATATTATTTTTAGGTTGGAGATAGTACAATGTATTAAAAGGTGATAATTCTATCTCATATTGAATATTTTATGTCATTTAAATTTACATTAAAAATAATATTGAATTGAATTGGTAATTAAATAAATATATAATTTATAATTTGCTATTTATAACAATTACTTGGAAAATGTGCCAAAACATTAAAAGAGTGTATAGAAATTTTAAGGTGATATATATAATTTTTAAAAATTTGATAAAAAATATATAAAAATAATCTATATTTATACAAGTTAAAAATGTCATAATATTTTATACAAAGGTGGTAGTTAAAAATTATAAGTCACCAAAGTTAGGAATAATTTGATATAAAGAATAATTTAGTTATTATTCATTTATATATAAATATATATTATTTTATATACAAAAAATTAATAATATAGATCAATTTGTATCATTCACAAACGCCCAATAAAAGCTTATAATACTCTTTTCATAAATAATAACTTGTTTAGTTATTATATTACTTCTATTAATAGTTTAGTATAAAAATTTTAAACCTAAATTATCAATACTCTATAATGATCATATAATTACATAATTAGTATAGATTTGTTGATCAAATATAAAATTAGTTATAAAGAATAATTTTTTATTTAATTTTTTACAAAATTGTGAATATTTACAATTAAAGAGGTGTTGAATTTAAAACTAGTCAACATAATTTTTGATATAGCAATAATATTGATATTGTTAAAAGTAGTGGTGTTGCTTTTTTGCTCAATATTTTAAATATGGTATGTTTTAGATATACATATGATATTTTATAATTTATATTATTCATCCATGTTTGATATCCATGGCTCATTTGTAAGTTTGATATTCATTATACATGTAGATTTCTCTAATATAATTCTAATATTGTCTTTTGTGCTAATATATTGTGATTAGATTTAAAAAATGTGCTTACAATGTTTGTAGGTTTTGTTTATTTTTATATGGCCTCTTTGCTTGATGCAAGATATGGTCCTAAAGATAAAGCATAGATTATCCTATTGCTAGTATATTTATGCAATAGATTAAGAAATATAATTTATTTATTTATTTAATTTGACATTTATGGTATTTATTCCTCACTTTAGAATTAAGATTTTTTTGATTACATCCTTTCATATGCCTTAATATTCTTGTATTAGAGTAATTATAGGAAAAAATATTTTTTAAATTTAACTTATATATATATATATATATATATATATATAAAAATAATCCACCATCCTATTTACTATTTATATGTGTATATATATATATATATATATATATATTTATATAAGTCACATTGTATTATTCTATATTATCATTTTATAACTTCATTTTTTCTATTTAAGAATTATTTACCTTTTGTATATCAATGTTTTCAGATTAATTTCTTCTTGATTCTATTTTTGGTATCTTTCTAAATTATCTTTCTAAATTATCTTTCTATATTCCATAAGACCATTATATATCATTTGTCTTAAGTGGATATTACTCTAAATCTTATTTTCAAATTTTTTTTATTCTTTTGAATCCATAGTGTCTAAATGCACATACCTCATAATAATGTATAGATGACTATATTTTTTTAAATTGTAAGTTTAACCTTTTTGTATGTAAAGCTTATTTTTAGAAAATACTTTCTATAGTCTCTATTTCATAGGTATAATTATTAGTTTTATTTAGAAATAATGAGGCCCAATTTTCTATTCTTTAAGCTTGATAATATATCCAAAATCTATATATTATTGATTTTGTTACTTGATAAGTACATAGGAGCCAATTTTATTAACAATTTATTGTTGATTCTTGCCTCCCATTCATGAATAATTACTCTTTTATGTAATATGAGCCATACATGCATTGTTTTTTTTGGAACCCTAACTTTATACCATATCTCTTTTTAGTTGAACAAATAATTTGGCTATACAAACTTCTTGAAAGCTTTAGTGGTGAATACAATATAGAATTAAAATATATATTTTGATATATTATGGTTGTTAATACATTTATTCAAAGTATATTATATGTATATATATATATATATATATATATATATATAGAAGATTAAAATTAAGATTACAAATATGCTCAAGATTTTAAAAAATAATTATAACATGGATCCAAGACAACTTTTATTTTAGTCAATTTTATTGCTTATAAAGAAAGAAATTAATATTAATAAGACTTATTTTAAATTATTTTATATAAAAAATATGATTCTTTATTTGCCATAAATAAATAATTTTTGGTAATATTTATTTTTATTAAATCATAGTAAAGAACTTGTTGTAATTTTTTTAATTAACTTATAACTTTATAATTAGATAATTATTTATGAGGTTGACTTGTTACAAGCATCAATCAATTTATTTATTTTTGTATATATATTATTTTATTTTAATTTAGATTTTTATTCTTATTTAACAAACAAAAATATTTAAAGGTAATCCAAAATAAATTAAAATTTGAATTAATATGTATAAATATTAATAATATATTTAAATTATATTAAATAAATATTTAGAACCTATTTATAAAGATTTTTATGATGCTTCTAAAGAAGTTTTTAGAACTTTTAAGAAAAAATTTGTTAATAAATTCATTTAAATTTTTTATATTTAATTTCAAAGTTTTAGGATTTTATAAATGATTTTAATTTAATTCATAATTTATTCTATTTAAAATTTAGAAATTATTTTATTTTCAATATATATGATATATATATTTTAAATGATAATAATATTTAAATTACATCTTAAAACCAATACATTAACAATAAATACATTATATTTTTAAAAAAATCAATTACATAATTTTTTTATCTTTCAAGTTTCAAAGTTATTTAAGTTATTTCTTTTATTATGCTTGAGCTTCCAACTTATAAATTTAAAATTTTTATCTTTCTTTTCTTGCACATGTAAAATGAACATTCAAATATTTATTATATAAATTTATTATTTATAAGCAACCATATATATTTTTAATTAATTCAAAAAATTAAAATAAATTATAATTAATTGAGAATTTTTTGATACAATCCATCAAATTTGAAATTAAAAAAAAAAAAAAAAAACTTACATAATCTAAATACATCAAAATAATCAATAAAGAACTTTTAAATTTTATACAAATTTAATAAAATCTAAAAATAAAATCTTTAATCAAATCTTTTTATAATAATTTAAACAAAGTTCTATTTAAATCTATAAAACTTAAATAAGATTATTTTGTTATATCTATGAAATTAACATTGAATCAAAACTTATTTTAATAAATTATTAAAAAAATATAAAATTTTATATAAATTTCATAATAATATGTTTAAAAATGTTCTTTTATATTGAAAATATCATATTATATTAAAAGTATAGAAATTATTTATTTTTAATATATAATAATTTAAAAGTAAAAAATTATTTTACATATTAAATTATATTATGTTATAAACTATCATATTACAATATGATAGTTTTTTTTTTTTTTTTTTTTTTTTTTTTTTTTTTTTCTAATTGTCATTGTCTTATTTATATTTTTTTATTTTTTAATATATTAGATTGTACAAATATACTTATACATGGGACTAAAATTACTAGCATATAGATTATGGATATTTTGAATCAAGATATTTTTAAAAATAGATTCTAATAATATTAAATAATAAGTAAAAAGTATAATTATAATATTTACCTAAAATCTTATTGCTTTTAAATTCTATTGCTTATAATAAAACAAAAAATATCTGTGTTAATTTTTTAGTATTTAAAATTTTCTTAAAATCCACAACAAATTATAAACAACTTCTTTCTTTTGTCATGTTGTAATTATCTAAACTACTAGTTTGTCATTTTGTTATTTGTAAACAAGACATTTATATTCTATAGTAGCAAACTGACAAACTAATAAGAAAGATTTTATGCTATTTATTGGATTTATTTATATAATAATATTTATATAAAAATAAAGTGATATTTCTTAAAAATATATATATATTTACATATATATATATATATATATATCCAAAAATTCTCCAATTTAAATAGAAGAGAAGTTCTAATATATATATATATATATATATATATATATATATTATTTGAGTTATTTTGATGGGTGTTTATTTCAAAGTTTTTCTAGAGTATATGTATACTTTGGTAAGTAATTTAGTGCAATATAAAAAATTTGATTAAAACACACAAAAAAGAGGTTTGAAAAAAAATTTGAATATGATTTTTTAGCACTATATATATATATATATATATATATATATATATTTCTATTAGTTATAAATTTAATTACAAATAATTTATACTTGGATTTTTTATCACTATATATAATAAATACTTATATTATTTAAATAAATAGAAATAAATAGAAGTGAGTAGAAATAGGTGAAATATATAAGGTAGATAGTATCTTTTCTAAGAAACTTCAATGAAGTTTTTTAGATGCAGATTAAATCCTTAGATTTCCACAAATCTACCATGTGGCTATTAAAACTTGTTCTACAAGTTTCTTACTTTTAGAAACTTGCATTGCAAGCAACTTATAACTTTATTATTGAACTACAAGTCTTGTACTTCTTAGGAAGCTTCCACAAGGTCTTTTTAATAGCTAATATATATGGAGATAAGAATAAGGCTCTCCTTAGCCTTGTCAATATCTATTTTGTATTCTAATATTAGTTCAAGAATCTTTAGCTTCTTTGTATTTGGTAAAAACCATTATAGTTTTTTTTTTTTGTTTTTTTGTTTTTTTTTATCTTGTATTTATTTTTTAAATTTTTTTGTAAAATTATATTTATATTATATTTATATTATATTTTATATTATATTATATTATATTATTTGTTTACTTTAATTAATTATATATATATATATATATATATAGTTTAGATTCTAAATTTAAAAAATTTAAAAATATATAAATATTTAAACTTAAAATATAAAAAAATATACTTAAAAATTACATGTAGAAAGAATTAAAACTTTGAATAATAATAATAATAATAATAATAACAAAAAAAAGAAATAAAAGAATGCATAATACATAATATCTAATTATAATTTAAAAAATCTTAAAAATATATAAATATAAAAGTTATTACATAAAATAATAATTAGAATTAATATAAAATAAAAAAATAAAACTATATATATATATATATATATATATTTTAAAAATATTTATTTTAAATCCTTTAAATTTTTCAAAAGATTAATTTTATGCATAAATTTTTTATGTGTATTTTTCTTAAACATGCTTTTTTTCTAAACTTTTACTTTTATTTTTACTTTTAAAGATTTTGTACTTAAAGTTTTAATTGGATTTAGACTACTTAAAGTTGAATGTTAATATTTAAACTATGTAGATTATAGAACATTTGAAACAACTGTATGTGGACATTAAAATGTGTCTTGTATTGATAAGATTTGAAATTGTCTTGTTAAGCAACCTAAAAGGTTGAGGAATAACTTCTACAACTAACCATTTTATTTGTCACACTAAACTCTTGACAATATGAAAAATTTTATAATAAAATGCTCACACACAAATTCACTAACTTTCAATCTTCATGTCTACTCTACAATAATGCAACTTGGAGTATCAGAACACATTCCTTGTTTGTTTATTCATACAGTCAGTGTTTGTTGCATATTTTTTTGGAGAACCGCCGATGATTGGCATTAACCAAAAAGTGTGGTGTGAAGTAGGTATGGTTGGTGACGCTGTTGTATGTGATATTGCCGGTACACACCCTTGCTGTGAATTCCCTCAACCAGCTCAATTGACTGTGAATTCCCACCTTTCCAGTGTAATCTGGGCACCCAACTCAAGGTCTGGAACCAATTCCGCCCACAAGCACACAGGCAGGTTTTAGTGATTCATCTTAAACCCTAATCTAGACATGGGCACCGGAGAGATGAGACTCACTAGTGTTCCGTTTTGGCAGCAATAGTCGGTGACATAGTCGGCTTGCAACAGGTATCAGCACGTAGTCCATAGCAGTACATGGAGTGTGGTGCGCTTGTCAACGTCTGCAAGAAGGTGGACGTGACAAAGAAGCTCCAGTACACAGTTGCACAACACAACAAGAGGAGAGTTGACAATCCAACAAACTGACTGCACGTGGTCAGTTGGTTATCCCACTCAACAGGATTTCATATCTACTTCATGTACAACGCTCCCAATCCACACATCGATCGATAGCACATCACTCATGGTAGATGCCGAAGCGGAACTAGAACCTAAAACGCTGGGTTAAGAGGTCATCGTGTCTTGGATTAGGGGTAAGATGTGAGTTGGATTGTGTTAGTAAATAGTCACTGTAAATGGAGGGCGAAACTCATCGGGGGGACGCAGCGCAACGAATTCAAGTGGTGGAATTGTATTGTACATGTTCAGTTTTGTGAATGGTATTGTTCTACCAGGTCCTGAGACCTCAAACCAACATGTTCCTTGTGAGGACCTTTAATTAACCCTCTGCGTTATGATATGATGCTATGATTTTAAGAACTTAATTTACCCAACGATTGTAAAGTAGAGAATAAATGCGGAGGAAAATCAACCGCATGATTCGGCAGAGACTCTGCAGGCTTTGGGTAATTCCTTCTCTTGCAGTTTCGATGGTGTTGTGAATTCCATGGCTGATTCAACGTCTGCGTGTCGGAGAGGACTGTCCCTGGCGCTGGTTGGGCTGCGATTGTTCAACCAATGGATGATGTCGTTGAACACAAGCTCGATGTTGTCATCTGATTCGCCTGCTGTCAATCCATGCCACATGCCGGGGTAGAGCTTGAACTCTTTGTCGCAGCTCTTGGATGTTTGGAAAAGCTCTCGGCTAATGTCAGGGTCTGTTATGCGGTCCTCCTCTCCATGAAGCACCAAGAAGGGTAGCGTCACCTGAGATTGGAGCCAACGAATGATTTAGCAGTCAGAAAAAATCATTCGAGAATTTAGAGAATTTTCTAAGTTGGCGTCAGCAACCTACAATGCGATCCACTTGTACCTCATCCAAATGCTTCGCAAGGTCCTCGCTTGCCTTGAGGCATTCAACGGCGGTCTTCACTCGCGGCAGTTGTTGGTAGATGAGTGGGTTTGCCCGAATCTGCTCGAAGGAAAAATTAATCGTTATCATCGACAAACCCAGCGAATTTAACCACGTGCATGGAAGAATGAATTAGCAAACTAGAGAAACTAGTGGATCCACCTCCTGACGCTTGATCGGATCCTTGAAGGCGTTGTCAATGATATTCGCAGATGGCACAATCTTCCAGGATGGAATATACTCTGCGAGCTTGAGTAGAGTTGAGATAAAGATTGCTGGCGGCTTCATTTTCTCAGAGATTTTGCACATGGGAGCTTGCAAAATTGCACCACTCCATTCTTGAGGTTCTCTGCGATGGATGTAGAGGACTACAGCACCACCCATTGACTCACCATATAGAAACCGCGCCTTGTTCTCGTAAATTTCCATCTCTGCGAGAAAAAGAAACAAATAAAGGATGGACAATGCCCAAGATTAAGCAAGCCATCTAAGTAGTCTATATTTTAGCCGTAAAAGTTTCACAGATTGCCGCTAGAGTGACCGTGCATAAGATACCTCGTACGCTTTTGAAGAAGGCGATGGTATCGTTCACAAGGACTGTAAAGCTCTCCACGTAGCATCGCTGACCGTCCGATTTGCCGTGCCCTTCATAATCGATGCAGAACACGGCATATCCCGCTTGTGCAAAGCGAATTCCAGTCTCTCTCATAAAAACGCTGCACTCCATGGCGTACCCTGATACACAAATGACCACTTGCTTGTCATCCCAAGATGGTCTCACCCTCATAAAATTGACCGAAAGTCTGCGGGTCGATCAGATTTGAGTGGTGGCATTCACATGTAACAGACAAAAAATAATGAAAAATTCGCAATTTACCATGACACAAGAAGATGAGTGCCTTGATCTCCTGGTGCACAGGCAGCCACCGGCACGTGAAACGCTTCGTCCCCCGGCACTTAATGTACTCCTGAACAATACGCAGAAGGAATCAAGTTCAGCCCATTAATCTCTAATTCTAGGAACTCGAGGTACATGAATTTGATCACCCGGTCACTCAAAGTTGCTCAGACGAACGGCGTGATCAAATATAGTTGCTGAGCTTTCGACCAGCACTTATGTTACGTGTCATTGTTCGGTAGCTCTACCTCTTCGTAGTGGACATCCTTGTCCGCCAGGTCTTGATTACCCTGCATCGAGTGAACAATCCAACTGTTAATGCCGAAAATCACAATAAAAACTGGTATCGCTGCTGACGGCGACTGGAGTATAAAGCGTTTGTGTTGCTGAAAAAGGGAGAGGGAGATTAGATAGAAGAAGAGCACGGTCACCGCAGCCAGTGTGAAGGTTTTGCAAGCTTTGAGGCACAAGCAAAACAACAGGGAGTTTCTGAAATAGATCAGATTCAATCCTGGGTAAATCGTTGGACTCTAGATTCGTTCAGTAAGCCGCAGAATCTCAAACGTGACGACGAAACCCCACTGAACCCATGGTCGATGTGTCGATCAATTGTAGCTTCACCTCCGTAATTCAAGAATCTGATGTTTAACGGAAAGACAATGAACGTAAGAAAATAACATCGTCCGTGTATTTCACGGAACTAGACCAAAGAGACTGCATCATCAAGCCACTCAACGAAAGTTTCTGCAACGGTTGCAGTGCTTCTGCGGAAAGATATCAGTCTCACCCTTACCATGGCAACCGGAACGCCAAGGACGCCGTATCAGCCTTGCAGGGTTCAATCAAGAGTTGCACCAGCGAGAAAAGTCAACTTCCTTCGTAACGTTCCCTGGACTACCTAACCCTCTTCTCGACATAGAAAACTGCAGGTCTAGAGCAGCGCCACTCCTGCACAATGCGCGTGGGCCTCGAGTAAATGCCTTCTCCCTAGATCACCCCCATACTGCAGCGGACCCAAACCGTCGATCGAGGCTCAAGACAGTCACGGACGCACATGCGAGCTCCGACTTCGACACCCAGCACTTCGCTGACGCTACCAGAACACCAACGAATCTCCAGTCTAGCTCCGCCAATCCTGCAACGCGCACCGGTCTAGGTCGCAGCACCGCATCTCAAATCGACAAGACCGCGACCTCAGCGGCGTCCACATCCACCTGGAGAACTGATCCAAGGGGGACGAAGCTCCAGCCAAGCGCGACACATCAAGTCACGCATCAAGGCCGCTTTATACGGAGCAAGCGCAGGCGCAGTCGAGCGTAGGGGGTCATGAGAGCTACAGCCCAAGCCCGCGACGGCATCTTCCCAACCCCCACTGCACCACTGCAACAAAGTGACTACGACGACGACGACGATGATGATACAGAGCCCAGCTCAGCGTTCACGGGCACCCGAATCCCATCACCCCTCCGATCCTTCACCACCACCACCACCACCATCTCTACAGCGTCGTGCTCGATCGAGGGGCTTGGTGACTGGCACACGATCCTCGCCGTCGTCGTCGTCGCTATCGCCGTCGTCGTGGGGGTGGAGCGTCATGCCAGATTCGACCGTGTCAACGTCGCCGTGGGGGCATCGCCTCCGCATTCAAGTCGGCGCCGTGAGCCTCGCCGCATGTCGCTCTCCGACTCCCTCACACCTTTTGGATCCCTCACATCGCTCGGTATTTTACTCTCTCTTTTTCACACATAAATCCATAAACATATGAAGGAAAGAAAGAGAGAGAGAATGAGAGGGGGATGTATATCTAGATTGAGATTGATAAGTGGATGCGTTTGAAGGACGTATTTGTTCATTTTGAAGTTGATATGTTGTGTTTTTTTTTTTTGCTATAAGTAGTAGAAATAGGATTTTTTCTAAAAAGTAGTGTAGTATATCATGTCTTTTTTTCCCATGTTGTAAAAGAATGCTCTTGAAATGGACATGTGTTGTGAGTTGAAAATGATTTGAAAAAGTTTGTTAGATTGGAATTGTGAGCGGTGTCTTTTTGTTTTGTTTTTTGAAAAGTGCATTTTGGTTGAATTGTAGGCATATGTTATGGACATGTTTGATGTTTGGTTGTATATGTCTGTAAATATATATATATATATATATATATAATTTTTTAAATATAGTTTTTTCAAATGTAACAAAAATATATATACAAATGATTGTATATGTTGTTTTATATAGTATTAAATAGGTCATTGTATGAAATGGTTTTTATATGTGAATAAAAATAAAATTAGATAATAAAAATAATTCAACCTCATTATTGATACATTACTTGTTAATTTATTGCTTAATTTTTTAAACAAATTGACATATTATCATATTAAAATTATTAAAAAACTAGCATATGTTAATTTATGTGGCATAATATCTAAATACTTATGAATAGATAAATTTTATAATAATTAGATTATATATATATATATATATATATATATATATATATATATCAAGCAAGAGATTTTATTTAATATAATTAAAAAAATAAAAAATAAAAAATGAAAAAAGATTAAAAAAAACATTTCATTATGTATTTTAAAGATTTAAAAGAATGAAGGTTTTTAGATGAGTTTATTAAGAGTTTTTGTTTTGAAGACTAAATTAATTTTAAAATAAAAAATAAAATAAAAAAAAAACTTAAATTTATATCATTAAAATTAAATCATTTTTTTTATATTAGTGTTATGATATATAAAATATATTAAAGAAATAGCATAAATTTTTTTATATGGTAAAAAAATCTTAAAACATTGAAATTGGATCTTGAAGAAAAGTTAAGTAAAATTAAAATTACTAAAAAAATGAAGAGTCTCAATTTTTTATATAATCAACAATTTAAATGTTAATATTAGTTCTAAAATTGAATTTAGAAGTAATATTTTTTTTAATGCAAGTTTTTTATTTTTTTAAATAACTAAAAAAATATCTATATATATATATATATATTGAAAGAATGATGAATTTAAGTGGTTGGTATATATATATATATATAGATAACAGTATTAAACCTTTAACTAACTCAAATAAAATATCAAATAAAAAAATATAATCTTTAAAAGTAACTTCAAGCCAGGAAACAAGAAAAAACTAGAGTTTTATGTAATGATAATAATCAATCTTGGATAGTTCTGTGTTAATTTGGTGGCTATTTAGAAAAAATTGCTTAAAAATTATAAAATTAACTAAATAAGTTTTTCTAAAATTAGACTATTAACATTTGTTATATTTGAATCCTACCAAGAATTTTTTAAAGTCTCAAGTCTTTAAATCTTTTAAACTTATATCTAAGTGTAAATGTATGTATGTATGTGTGTGTGTGTGTGTTTTTTTTTTTTTTTTTTTTTATATATATATATATATATATAGACATCTTTTCAACTTAACAAGTCTTACAATTTAATTTATATGTTTGTAAGAATTAAATAAAGCCTTTTTTTTTTCTTTTTTTCTTTTTTTTTTTAAACTTAGTAAACAAAATAAGTTTATAATTACTTATAAATATTTTTATCTTAGATTTATTTAGATATAAAAAATTTTAGCATGTTTTTTTTTAACTTTATAGGATTTTTTTTTTTTGAAATTTGAAATTTTTTCAAGGTTATTTTTCAAAGCAAATTCTAGATAAATTTACAATTTTATTATTATTTTTATTATTCTTATTTTCTTTAACTTCAAATTTCTAAGTAGAAACAATTTGGTATTTCACTTTAGACAAGCATTATAGGCTTGTCATCACCAATGTCTCTCCTTACTACCACCTCTAGCTTCAAATTGTATCTAAAAAAACATAAAAAAGTTTTAAAAAGTTTTAAAAAGTGTATAAGAATAGTAGTAAGTTAATGAAGATAAATATAAATAAACAAAGTATTAATCATTTTAATTAAAAATATTGATGAGATTTTGGAATTTTACAAGTTGTAAACATTGATAACCTTGACTTATACTAAAAGAATGATTTGGTCTATTTTATAACCTCTTCTGACTTTTTACTACCTCCAAAAGCTGTAACTTCTAAACAAGATTTTTTCTTTACCAAACAAAATTTTTTGTAAAACTTTTATACCATGCCTTTTCAAAGTGGGCTTTTAAGTAGAATGACCCGTAACACACTTGATTCTTGCGTAGTGAGGTTCCTAACAATGAAATTCCTACAACTGACATTTGAAAAGTTCAGATAGAAATAATTCATGTAATCGAATCCACCCGAGTATTATATGATGCAAAAAAAATTGTCTCGATCATGTTGACCATTCAGAATATATGATCAACTAATCCAATAGCCACATAAGATGAACAAAACCACAAAACCTCCATCGTAGGAGACGGTAATCAGCTCATTTAGCGTGAATAGGATACAGATCGGAAATTCACAGGCTTACAAAACACCTATAGAGTAGTTAAAACTCCACAAGCCCAGTTAACAGGGAATGGAAGAGAAGGCCAACATTTCTTCTACACTACAAATGTAGTTACAGCGCATCTCCACATGTATAATATGTAAACATGTGAAGTGCAGCATGAAGTTACGCACACGAGAGACACAGCATCGACATAACCACAACCCTGTCGTCTGAAATATTTGCCAGCAGCTTTCATTACAGTAGGCAGTTGAGTAGTTTGAGCACCAAAAGCTTGTTGAGACGTTCCAAAAAATAAACTCCTTAATGCTGTGCTATTGATGACGTACTGTCGAGCGACGCCATCGGAGAGGCTGTATACTCGCGCATTGGCGGCACTGAAATCCACAGCTGAACTTACCAAGTAAAATCAGAAACGTAGACATGTTTTTGGAGGTAGAAGCATGGTGGGCATTTCTCTAAAGTTGAGTGGTACTCCAACGAAGTCTCAACAGCTCTAGTACCTTGATCCAGATTTAGGTCGGATTGTACAAAATTTTCGAGTCTGATGCCATTCAGGGCTCTACGGAGACAAGCTCTCACAAATATAGGAGCTGTGCACCATGAAAGAAGTGCTAAGGTTAGCCATCAAACCTCCATCCTAGGTCTTGCCGCCTGAATCCACCCAGGTTGGTATTACACTCCTTTCATGGTATGCGATGAAAGTCGACCGGCATTGTTCCTGTTTTAGAAGTCACTTTGGTTGAATATAAGGTCGAATTTTGGAGCACCTTACACTAAGCGACGGGGCTTTGGAATTGGTGGACCTAAATCAAGCTTGCTGAACTTCAGAAGTTGAAGGTCAAGGGCATCTACGGACAGTAGTCGCTGATGCGAACGTTGTGGGTAAAGCTGAGGTTGATGCTGCTGATTATAGATTTGACAAAGCCTCTCCACTTCTGTTTTAAGGGTTATATTGTGAGCTGCACAAACACCAAAACCATCACGTTCGCAACTGACTTCACTGATCATCTCGGCACCATTCATGAACATCCACTTAATAAATACTACCTGGGGTCGACTGCAGTGTCTGTGAAGCAGCAGGACTCGACAATAGAAGAGCACCCACTTTACCAAAAACAAGAATCAAGGTAAATCACCATTATCTTTGATGTTAACAAGGTAGAATACTACGATGCCACCTTCTAATGAAGGGCACTGCATCAAATATAGATTATAAAACATGCTAGTAACAAACATGGTATGTTCACGTTGAAATTACCCTCTTTCAGTTGTTGAGTATTTATTAGAGCTGCCAGCTTCTGCTTCAGAAGTATATTCTCCGCATTCAGCTGCACTCTTTCATGGTCGTAGTATTCAACCTCGGGCGAAAGCGAAGCAACCTCTGTCTGCGGTGTATGAATGCTCATCTTAGCACGGAAGTCGCCAAAGTAGGGACATCAAATTTAACAATCTCCAGAACATTCAATTTTTTAAATATTTTATTTTATTTTATTATTTTTAAGAAACAATTTCAGATGTTCTACCTGAACAAAATATTTTGTACCTCTAATATGTCAACGTTCCTTTCGAGCTCAGTGATGTATTCCAACTTCCTGACTCGTGATCTTTGGGCTGACTGCCTGTTGGCAAGAGTTCTGCAAACAATGATATATCCTGTCAGACAATAGTGACGGTAATGACTTAATAGACTGAATATATCTACATGAATGACCGACGTGGTTAGCCGAAAAAACGACTAACTTTTCCTGTAAACGCTTTCTACTCAGTCATCCTACATCAAAAACCAAAAGTGACAATCAGTATTATCATAATTAGGATCCGAAGTGTACCTCTTCGCATTCTTCGGATCCATCTGAACGGAGACCGTACAACCGTTATGTAACCGTGCGGAACATTCCCCGCTCTCTTCGTTCCGCGCTTCTGAGGCATTTCTAAATCTCTCGTAACTCTTAATATATTTATCATCATTAGAATCATCGCTTAGGCTATTACTTTCGGTAATAGTTGAACGATTCTCACAAGATGAAGTACTCCAGTTATGATTTTTCCCTTTGGATGCTAACCGATTATCACC
Organism: Physcomitrellopsis africana; assembly: GCA_036785485.1. Classification (NCBI taxonomy): domain Eukaryota; kingdom Viridiplantae; phylum Streptophyta; class Bryopsida; order Funariales; family Funariaceae; genus Physcomitrellopsis; species Physcomitrellopsis africana. The sequence continues at coordinate 64,396 of JAWRVF010000483.1, read as the reverse complement.
TTTGGGGCTAGGATTGGCTGGAGTAACATTTTTCGTGGCCTTTCCTGAGTTCTGGCTATCCTCCAGAGACTCAAATTTCCCCAAATTACAAGCCACCCGCTCATAAGCCGCTAAATTTTCATGTCTATGTTGCTGTTTTTGAAAAGGTTCATCATCGCGATTACCAGCAGCATGCTCTCTGTCCAACCTAATTTTAAAAAGCGCCACAAAATTTAAAGCTGTCAATGTCTATATATGAGAGCAAAATCAAGACAAAAGATTTATACAGATATTGCAAGTTTCAGGTGGTTTTAGAAATGGTGCAAACTCAGAGGAAAGCCTAAACAAGTACATCGTTTTATGAGAGTTAAAGGTAACATGTCTCGAGAACAATTTTCTGGTGGAAAGAACTGACCTAGAAAACAGTCAACATAATTGCAGTGACAAGGACGATTCTTCATGCTTCAATGAAAACACAGCACATCAAATTTATATACATATAAATACACACACACACACACACACACACACACACACACATATATATATATATATATATATATATATATATAGTTGATGCTTGAAACCTGAACTAGCGTTTCAAATCCTGAATGTTGGTGGACCCTGTTCACAGCTTCTGTCAAAGCAGATGTACTCACCTGCTGATATTATGAGCCCCTGTCGCACCCTTTTCAGAATATGGCCTGTGTGCGCCAGGTAATTTACGCTGACTGTAGTCACCAACAAAAGAAAGGAACAGAAGCTTAATAGAAAAGGAGATAAAAGCGAAGTGCTCTGATGCAAGTCACAATTCTTGTTGATACAAGTAACGACTTGCTTAACTATCACTTAAGAGCGAGAACTTCAGTGCAATGCTAACACCGAGCCCGAACTTTTTGTCATTGGTAGTTCGACCCATAACGTTTTCACAAGAACAAATTCAACCTGCAAACCATTCTCTGGTCTAAACTGGGACAGAGACGAAAGCGGCACATTTTCAGTACCAGACTGGTTGAACAGGAAGGAATAACCACATAAATTGTCCATTCACCTGTTATAATCCACACTCAGACACCTTCGGTGGGTTGGCATATGAGTGACAAGAGGTGGCTCCTGAGGTACGAATTCATCCTCTTCTGTTACGTTTTCTAAATAGTTCATAAATTGATAAGAGTTATCCAAAAAAGCGATAGAATCACTTGATGATCGGCGGTGCGTGAAATCCTCCAATAAAACCCCGCCATTAGAAGAGCCAAGTCTGTCCAAGAGCCATGTTACCTGTCCTTGGGGGAGATACCTTGCAAAAGAACTTATCCTGTGTCCACCACTTCGGATTGATTGACTTGAAGGAAGATTCAAACCTCCACTGTTCTCGAAGAAACTTGATTTACCAAACATGGAAAAACTATGAGGGCTTTTAGGTGGTAAGTGTGCGGAATTGCTCATCGGATGTGCCCAGTTCACTGACTGGCCATCATATTTTTCTGTAGAGACGCTGTCCATTCCAACTAACCAAGCTGTCCTCCCTGTACAAATCACTATATATCAGACATACAACAGACACGAAATTTCAAAATCTGAAACAGATCTAAAAGGGGCATAAATCTCGCTCTAGGAAAACAATGCTCACTTTCTACAATACAAGCTAGCCACTATTACCAAACCAATCGCTGCACAGTTAGAATATTGCTCTTAGCCTTCGAACTCATCTTTGCACAGGCAAAATTTAGCTTGTTCCAATCGTCAATACAAATACTAAAGACGTCGTAAGGTCCAAGGTTTTACCACTGCTAAGAGCAAACCTGAAAAAATATCTATAGACAGAATGGTCAAGGCATACTAGGTAGATATAAAAAATGCACTTTATAAAAGTTTAACATTGTTTCGAGTCAAATCCTCACGAGAAGACAATTCAACCAACATGATCTCCAACTTTATAAAAACCGACATGATCACTAATCTAATCTCCAACAGCATAGACTTCACTAATTGGATATCTTCTGTCAGCAAAGCATTGTGGAAGGAAGTGATTGGAAAGCCCAGCTAAACTACATTCTCATGTGTACATTGTAGAAAAAATGTGAGACTACGACATTCAGATTCGTTATTGTGTAATCAACTTGGGCCACTAAGTAAAAGTGTACACAATGCAAACGTCAATTTAAATCGCGCTCTCCACCGACAGGCACTAACTCGTACATCCATCTCACGGAACATAACCTAAAATCCTCTGTCTGACAACCACCAAACAACATCTGAGAATTCCTCAACCCCCTTCCACTATTATTGTCTAGAATTTATAGCCAACCCTGGTTATAGAGAGTAAATGCACGCGAACTGCCAGCGGAAAAGTGGAGATTTGGGGAAAATTTCAATATTAAAAATAAAATAAAAAAAAAAAAGCTAGACAAATCAACTTTGACGTCCAACTCTCAGGCACAGTCCCGCAAATTTTGGGCAAAGTGCAGATGATTTGATGAACTCACATAACACTGTGTCAGGTACCAACTAACCTAATTGTTCAAGTGACGATCCCAGCGAAATAAACACTGGTCGTGAAACGGGATTGCGAGCAAAACAGCAGAACTCAGGATGTCCAAAAGCGAGAAAACTAGGTCACCGCCTTCGCCCTTGCATTCACGAAGCAAATGTACTACGTCCCTAGAAAGGTGCCTGCATCAAGCTCTGAATACTGGCAGGATTTGAGCATAATACGTCCTTGCATGGGCGTTAAACATCACTTACACGAGTACTGGAGTTACAGAAAGACAGCTCAAGTACTCCCTACTGGAACGAAGCCTTAATTCAGAACTGTAACATTTTGACAATTCTTCTGCAGATCATAGAAGCCTGGCACCACAGGGAAGAGATGACATCGACACATCAACACCCTTTCCAGCTCTGCTCCTGAGACAGAATGTTAAAACTTGGTTTTTGCAGAGAGAGAAGCACCTGGCTGTTTCAGTTTCTCCAGAGTTTGCAGAGCTTCCCAGCACCTTCTTCACCAGTGACCACAGAATGCTTAGAATGCAGGTGTTGCGGCTACTTCGGAATTCGAAATAGCAATGAGTTTGTTGTCACATCCCGAATTCCTGGTCCCTGCCAGCGCCAAAAAACTGCTAGTCCATTTCAAACTTGAGCAAGACCAATACTGTTTTAACCTCAAAACCTTGCCAAAAGCATCTAGCCGATTAAACTTCTCTTCAGAAAGAAGTTGCCGCAGGATCCCTGCACAGTAGCTGTAACACAACAGTTCCTTGTATACTTTGCAGATATTTTGGACGCGCTTCTCTCCGAATGTTTCGTAATTTTTCTATACTCACTTGCTAGCGACTGACGTATAAATCAGTAACCTCGGACCTACTTCGGGTTGTGCTTCATGATAAGATTACAGATACAGCCATTGAAGTTATAGCACTCTGTCATTCTGATAAAGCTCAACGACGTATTCGGTTAATTGACCTGTCGCATTTCTCCTCCAGGAAGTAATATTACGTTGACAGAAACCTCGACTGACCCTGACACTTGAGAAAATACATATAGGATCTCTTTCCGGAACATTCAAGATGCACACGATGAGGCTGGTCATTAACAAATTCAGACAAAAAATATTTTACTCCGCAACCAATAGAGGCAAGTATCGTTAACCACGAATTGAATGTACCATATCCTTCGCATCAAACGTGTCAACACAGAACGTTAGGAATCAATTCCGTTGCCAAGCAGTTTTTACAAGGACAAAACTACAAATCCTCAACAAGATACAATCCTCTCATAAACGTGTTGTTCCACCAACACGCTCCCGTTCACAGCCAACACGATCCTCACTGAAGCACCCTCTCGGATTGTATCCACCATGAGCTTCCTCAAAACTCGTCGCAATGGTTTTATACTACAAACACCTTAACACAAACCGAGGAAGCGCCAAATTGCGCGTGCGACATAAGACCCAAAAATTGAAAATAAATAAAAATAAATAAAATCGTTGCACTACGAGGCAATTGCACTGCAGCAAGAGCCTGCAACGAACTCATGCAGCAAGAATGTCTGCAGACGCAACAGAATAATAGAAAAATTCTGTGAAAATAACAAAGGAAGATGACACAAGAACACCGATAAAGATCCACTTGCGCTGAGTCACCCGCGTCAACCAAATCCTGTTCCCAGTCTCCAAGCACGAGGGCTACAGATAGACTAGCAAGGAGCTAGACAAGCAACCGGCGACTACAAACCTTGTCAAGCCACAGCTCGGTCAACAACCAGTTGTTTGCAATTGAAAAAACCGGCAACACTCCACGGTAGCCGTCCAGATCATGAGCCTCTAGATCGGAGATCAAATTGCACAGTAATGGAATCACGCACGCCGTTATACTCTCCGAATTGTGCCGATCCCGTCTCGTCGCATGCAATTTTCCATCGCTTGGCTGCTTGGCCATGGCGTCCTCCGCCATAGCCACATGGTCTAGTGCTACAACTCCATACAGAGTCCTAGCAATGCGTACCTTCTAGGAAACAGCGCTCCTGGGACTCCTCTGCCATCTAGCTTGTGCACACTTGTAACAAACCCTAGTTCCTCGGAATTTAGTGCATTTACTAGTGAATGTGTGTGAGGGTTTGCGTTCACACAGGTAAAAGTATGATGCCTGGGGTGTGATTGGTTACCCTGCTCAAGTAATGTTGTAAGTGTCTAGTTTAAAATCTGGTGGGGTTGACATGCGACTTGATATGATTGGGTATGGAACGATAAGTCTAGTTGGCTGTGGACATGAAATCAATTAACATGCATGGTTGTGGACGTCAATGGTTGTTTAATGGTGCAGGTTTGTGGGTTTCAGATAATTATAGAAAGTATTTGGGATTGGTAAAAGTATGTAAGAACCAAAGGGACAACAAGTTTGGCATGATGGTGTGTGTGTGTGTGGTTTCTCTTTTTTCTTTTTGGTGTATTTGTTCAGTTTTGCCACCTTTTTAGTTTTTGATTTGTAAAAAAAGTTGGAAATACTGATGTAGTTAGAGTTTGTAATAATATTGTGTGTGTGTGTGTGTATATATATATATATATATATATTTTTTGATTATATGTTGGTTTTTGATGTGTAGGGGTAAAGTGCATGTTATTAGGATAGTCTTAGTGTGCAACATAGTATGTTGTTCTTTCAGTTTACAATGTAATTCTTGCATTATCATTTTGGTTCCTTTGCCAAGATAAACAAATGTTTTACAAATAACTCAACATTATATATGTGTAAAGGATTATAGTAAGTTGAATGATGTCATGTGAAGATATTATTGAGTTTCTAGTATAAGATTTTTTTTAAAAAAAATCCCTTTGATTTCATAATCAAATTAACAAGGAAATATATCTAAAATTATATATGAGTAAATTAAATACAACACTAAAAGAAATCAAACTCAACATTGTGTAAAATTGGTGTCATTTCCAGCATTCAAAGATATGATAAGAGAATGATATATTTCTTTTAGTAGAAACTAAATTAGATTCATGCAAGAAGTCAAATCATATACTTGTAATATTTTTTAATAATTTTTTTTAGAAGGGAGTATACTTCTAGAGTTTTAAAAATCTAATATATGTATGAATAAATTATAGAAGTACTTTAATATGGCATTTGTATTTGAGCTAACTAAAATGTATCTATATATATATATATATATATATGAGTCCCAAACCTATTGTTAAAATTAGATTAAAAAAGACTGCCACAAAAAAATCAAAGGATTATTTTAATTATTTTAATTGAAAATTCATTCATATAGAAAGAAGTATAGATCTATGGGGTACAATTATGTTTAGTCATATTTAAATATATGTATTCCATCTATGAAAATATTATTTTAGTTATTTTATTTTATTTATTTATTTATTAAAGTAATTTTATTTATTTATTTTATTACATCATTAGAATTTTTTTTTATTAAAAGATATCCATATATTGATATCCCTACTTTCTTCATTATTAGTGAAAACTTTTATCAAGTTTATTATCTTTAATTTTGTATCAATTTTATGATTTTTAATAGTTCTATTGTTATTCTTATTATTTAGAAATTTCTTAAATAATATCCATATTTCTTCTAATAATTTCAATAAATTTGGTTAACATTTTAATTAAAAAATTTAATTGTGTAACTAAGATAAATTGATGTTAAAATATATATGTATATATATATATATATATATATATATATATAAATAATAGATTGGCTACTGTTTTTATTTGAAACTTATAATTATGCTTACCATCTTCATAACAGTATTTTTCTTTTCTAGTATTCCACTTGATTATATTTTAGATAGTAGACTACCAAAATTTTCCTTAAAATTCTACACTAATTACAAATATTTTTAGATTTAGATTTATTTTTATCTTTGAATTGTTTTTAACTTTAAGAATGAGTTTCCATTTCTTTTTTTGATATTTTATGTATTATCAAAAAATATTATAATATATAAGATGCATTCAACAAATGTAGTCTTTATTAATTTATATATACCTAAATATCAATATCTTACATCTTTTTTGTTACTGTTGTTTTAATTTTTATAATAATCATTATTATTATTTCAAAGAGAATTTGAGATGTCAAGATAAAACTATCAGCAATTGATTAGGTAAATATCTATATTAATTACTATGCTTTACAAAGCTATTACATTCTCCATATTAAAAGGACATACAAACAAAATCCCAACTTCTAACATATCTTAGTTGGATGAATTTTAAACCATTATTATATTAATATTTCACCTCCTTCAAAGAATGGAATAAAACTTGTCTTTCTTTGCCTCTATGACTATCATTTTGCCATTTGGTATCTCTTAAAATGTACATTTTATAATAAATTATACTGTATAGCCTTCTGATACAATATTTACTTGTTACAAACAAGTTCTCTTTTGTTTTCAACATTTAAGACTTATTTTTAAATCTTCTTATATTTCTTTTACCCTTTATGTTAGACTATATCAAAATAAAATCCTTGCCAATAATCCCAACCATGTTGTTAAATTTATGAACATGTTTTTAAATAATAATTTTTTTAGCATGCAATATGTTTTAGAATTCTAAGATCAGTGATCCATTTGGACAAGATGCTTGCAATACCTCCTTCATTAATTCTAAATGCATATTCACTTCTCCATATCCATCATATGCATTATTTAGATACTTTTATTTGTTTATTTGTTTATTTTTTTAATTTTGGATAAATTTCAAGAAACTGAATAAAATTTAGTACACTTTTAATATATTCTGGTATTATCTTTTTCATATAAAAATTATGTAATTGTAAGTTTACCATTCTGTTCAAAATAGTCTTGAAATTGGACATTAAATTATCCTTTACCTTTTCTCTCTCCAATTAGGATTGGATGTATAATTTGATTGTCTAGCACATGATAAAATGAACAACATAGTAAATTCTTTTAGAAATACATACATATAGAAAGATTTTAAAAATAAAAAAATTGGTTAAATCATTTTAAAATGATAAGAAAATTGGTCATTTTATAAAATATTTTATTTTGATGTTGCAATATATATATATATATATATAGATTTATAGATAAAAATATTTATTGGTATTATTAGTAATTAATTTTATTTATATATTTATAAATTTGATACTAAATTTAATAAAAATATCTAATATATTAAAATATATAATTTTATTCAAATTATAAATAATATTAAATTTATTTAATTATTCTTTAAGCACTTATAATTATTCCAAAATATATATATATGGACATAAAATTAATTTTTAAAATTTTTTTAATACTTCAAAGTTTACAATTAATAGTTAATAGACATATAAAATAAAACTATATATATGACATGCACTTTGTAATATAATTTATTAACATTTCTTTTCTATATAACTTTGCAAAGACTCAAGTATAATTAAAGTATGTTTATAAATAAATAAATTTTTTTTACAATCTTTTTTAAAACTTAAGACAAATAACATAATTTAGATTATTTTAATTTTTAACCATACTTATTTAATTAAAATTTTAATTTAAAAATATAAAAATATATACTTACTATTTAAATAATATTAATTGATACAATCGTATAAAGAATTTAGTTTGAATAATTTTAAATAGCTGTATAACTTAAAAGTTAATAAATATTTTTTTTGTAAATAAAAAATACTATTGTAATTATTTGCAAATACCTTGTAATAAAATTATATAAGATACCTAATGTGTATATATATATATATATATATATATATTACTTATTTTACAAATATTATTAAATCTTTTATATGTATAGATTAATATTATTTTTGAATTTTAATCAAATTAAAATATCAAAACTAAAATAAGAATTTTTTTGATAAAAATATAATAAATTATAAATTAAAATTAGATTCAAATATCTTATTATAAATTATATTATATAGTATTAATCTTCTATGATATATATATATATATATATATATATATATATATATGTATATATATATTAATATTTTTAATTTTTAATTTCTTAAAACACATCTCTCATTATGTTTCATTTTTATAATTGGTTTTATAAAAGAACATAAACCAATCACTATCTCAATCCTAAATGTAATAATGATTGATATTTTGATATGTCAATTTGACTCTAAATATATCTCTATCATAAATATGTCAAATTATTTTTTTAAATATCAACTTATATTTTCAATTTAAACATTTTTTTAGTCTAAACATTCATAATCAAATTTTCAAAAGTTATAAATAAAAAATTTGATGTTTTTTAATTTTTATAATTTAAAAAACCACACATGTCAACACAAGTTTGTTTGCTCATTAATTACTATAATAGATACAAAATCAAATCATTAGCATAAATTCAATAATAATATTTTTAATTATATTTTTTAATTTAAAGTATCAATAAATTATTTTATTCTAAAATCACAAATAGTCTTGAAAATTCATGCTCTTACCTTAATTATCTAAAACTAACATAGTTATTATTAATATTATTATTATTAGTTTAATAAGAAAATAGATGCTTTGATTATTAATATTGATATAAATTATATAAGATAATCTAAAAAATTTCAAGGATTAGATGTAAAATACAAAATATAGACCTAATTATGCAGAAATTTATTCCACTTAATGATACTATTTAAAATAACTATTCTTAGATATATAATTCTAATCTTTAATTTTTTGAATTTTTTAAAAAAATTTAAAAGACTTAAGAAGATATTCATACATTTTTTGTAATATTATATGCTAGTTAGTTTTAGCGTAATCTATAAGGTGATACCAAATTGTTAGTTCTATTGTATTTCATCTTTAAAGATCTTAGGATTGTATTATTTTTATATGGTCTAAAAACAAGCTCCAAAAATAAGTGGCTACAATCTCTTTGCATCTTTAACTTAAAAGAGAGTTTTTTTTCTAAAGATATCTTAATATAGTATTAAAGCAAGCCAAGAGCCTTCTTTTTATCACTTTTTATTTAGTTGGTATAATAAATCACTCCTCTACTCTCATACTCTTTTAGCTATAGGATATTTCTAAAAACAATAGATTATTATTTTAATTATTTCTACAATACAAAGAAAGCAATGTCTAATAATTTTTTTTCTTAGTTTTTTTGCCATGCATTAATTACTATTTTTTATGCTATATAAGATTTTTCTATTGCATAAAAATATATAAAAACTTTAATTTTATCTTAAAAGTTTTTTTTATTGTATTTAATATTAAAATGAGATAGTCTTTGCCCATTTGATTATTTGCATAAGGATTGAAAAAACATAATTTTTTAGAAGATTTTTAGTTTATTTTTCATTATGTTCTCCCAAGTTGTATTTTTTGGCCTAATAGAAGTCTATGGGGTCCTATTTTTACTAATTCTTAGATCCAAAGTAAACAAAGACAAATATTTTGATAGAATGTCAGCCTTACTATTCTATAATATTACATCTTAGCTGAATTGGATGGTAAGATGGTTGACTACCTAAAAAAAATTTATTTAACTGTAAAATTTCTATTTAAATATTTAATCTTAGAATACATGTTTTTCTATTAATTTTATGAATCTCTTGTGGTATTTGGTTTTGTATGGTAAATAGGTCTTTATTAATTCTTCTTTCATCATCTTATAAAATCTTGAATAAAAAAGAAGGCCACAATAGATTAATTTGGCAAAAATTACCAACCCAATTATTCACTTTAAATGATAAACGACATGCCTAGATTATCTAAGACCATTGTAGAAGAATGTATTACGTAATACAATATTATGCCTATTCATCATGTGGAATGAAGTTATACTTTGTCTCTGTTATTTTTTATGATATTTATAATTAAGATATAAGGCATCACAAGTGTTTGACTTGCTTAATGCTAATTTTATATAGTTCTAAAAACTTGAGCTTAGAAAGAGAGTGAAAGATATATTTTATACTTAAATTTTGCAATCATAAGAGATAGTTTTGTTCCAAATAATAGTTATTTGGCCATTTATACTTAAAATCTTTGGCTACAATTTTTATAACTTTATAGTTCTTTTCTATATCTTAAAGCTTATAGAAATTATTTTTGAAGATATAATCATCTAATAAAAATTATAAGTCAATTCTTTTTTACTTTTAAAAAATATATATTTATTAAGTTTTTTGTTTTGAACAACCAAATTTTCTTGTTGTCCTTGGAATTATTTTTGGAGGTCTATATTTTGGATATGATTATATGATTTTCTACAAATATTTTTTTAGACATGCATCTATTTAGTTTCTTCTTTTCTTATTTTTTAAGCTTGGTTATAATAAAAGAACCTATAAAATCTTATTGCTTTATAAATTTTATTATAAAATGAGTCTTGTCTAGGTCCATCTACAATCATGAGACTATACTTTAGATATTATTATATTTTAAAAATAAAATATTGAATTTATATTTAATATGAGGTCTATTTGAGGGTGCTAATTAAAAAATAATATCAATAGATAGCCTCTTCTAACTCTACAATCTATAATTTTAAAAAAAATTATATATTATAAAAAAATATTAAAAAAATCTTTTTAATCTAATTGTTGATTTAATTACATCACTCTATTATTCCAAGAAAATTTTATAGAGGTACTAGAAAAAAAAAAAAAAAAAAAAAAAAAAAAAAAAATCCAATAAATTTAAATAGTCTTTAAGATATTTTTAAGAGGTTTTTTTTTAATAATAGATAAACTATCACAAATATAAGATTTACACCAATAATTATCTATTTAATATAGATAGATAGAAAAAAATTAATTTGATAATATCTCATAGAAAAGCTTCTTAAAAGCTTCATAAAAGCTTCATAGATGTGGCTTCACCTTTATACATGTCTATAGGTGATTGATAGATTAGAAACTTAGCCAACAAATTAGCCATATGTTGCACATGTTGATAGCTTGTGGAACAAGTTAAGTACGTAGTATATATATATATGAAACTTGTTTTGCAAGCTTGACACCTATCTTATAAATTGAACACGTATTGAAGGTCCTATAGAATGCCGCCATGTAGCTCTTAGGTAGATAGTATATATAGAGACAAGAGTGAAGCCTTCTTCACTCTTATCAATTCCTTTGTTACTTCTAGTCTGATTCAAGAGTCTTTTCTAGTCTTTGGCAATAGCCATTCCAGTTTCTTCTTGAATATATATACTTTTTTATTTCTATTTTGTCGTTTTTCTTTGATACAAATTTCACTGATTTATGCATCTTATTTCAGTTTGTGTCCTTGACACAAACTTATATTGTATGTAGAGGTTTTGTCTTTAATTTTTTTTGTCATGTTCTAATTACTAACTATTATTCAACCTCTATTTCTAATATCATATTATGAATTATTTTTATAACTATTATTTTTATATAAATCATTAGAAGTATAAATATTGACTATTCCAAAAGATCTAATAAGAGTTTTATTATAAAAAAATCTACAAGATTCTATTATTTAAAAAAAACTTAAATAATGAGACTAAATAAATAATTAAAAGGTGGATAAGAAAATTTATCTCATATTTATCAATATTATATTATAATATAGCTACTTAATAAATAAGTTGATAAAGATCCAAGCTATATAAAAATAAAAATAAAACTTAAATAAAAATTTTATAAAAGAAATTTATCTTTTAATAACTAATAAATAAGACTTAGCTACAATGTTTATATTCTATATTACCTTATGAATAAAAAAGACTTCAATTGCTTAAATAGAGCTATAATTGAGCCAAGATGATGTGAATTAGGTAAAAATTAATTAATTAATTAATTATCTTTAATTCAAAGTTAAGATTAGTTTTTTACAAATTTTACCATAAAAATGATAATGTTGATATCTATAAGATGACTATTTGTGAGATAGGGATAAAATTTGATCTTTAAGTTCAAAAATAAGAGCTTACAACAAATGGATTTTTTTTGAAGATTGGAAGATGTAATTAAATAGATAGATTCAAGAAGGTTCTAAGAATATCATATTTAAAGGATTATTATTTAGAAAAGATCTTTAAAAAGACAATCAAATTTAGGATTTTGTAGGCAACAATGATTTGAGGGCAATAAAGAATAATGTGAAGTTTGGATTTATTTTTGTTACTTTGTTTTTAATCTAAAATTTAATTTTTGCAATTATTTAGATGTATAAGCAAGACATATGTCATTTAGGTTTTATATTAAAGGCTCTTCTAGTAGTAAGAGCATGACCAAGTTTCTTTCAAAGGTAATTTAGTCATTGTTCAAATTTAAGTTGTAGAGATTTATCTCCTACAAAACCAACAATTATAACAAACTTGCTTAAAAAATCATCTCTTGTATTACAATATTGGCATCAATTTTGATAAAGAAATTTAGGTTATGAATAAGCAAACTTCTAATGCTACAAGAATATTCTAAAAGTAGGATTTCTTCTTTATTGGTGTTGTATGGATTATTATCTTCTAATCTTGTATCTTCTATTGTATACTCCATGTTAATATCCTTGTCTATTGGAAATACAATTAGACAATTATTTGTGTGTCTTTACGGAATATCAAGTGGAATATGTGATAATTTTAAAATTGTCCTTGTTGTTAGCATTGAAAATATATTTGTACCATTTTTAACAAGGTTGATTAAAGTCTTTTGTGCCATTTGGTTCAAATTTTGATTACAAGAAAATCTAATCATTTTGTTCAACTTTTGAACAAATTTTTGCAAAAACTATACAAAATATAATCCTAATGTTCTAAAAAAAATTCTAATAGAAGTCTTAGACTTGCTATTTGAGAAAATTTCTAACTGGAATAATGATCAAACTGTGTAAGTTTAATATGTTAGAATTTAAGAATGAGAATAATAAATTAAGCAATTGAACTTATAAAGTAAAAGAATAATCCTAGTAACAAATAACAAAAGATTACCAATTGATCTTGTTTTCTCTCAATCCAAGGCCAATATTTCTCAATTCAATTCCAGGAAGAAAAGGCTCCTTCACATCGAAACCTTCAACCAATGGTAAAATTTGGCAATGCCTTTTGCACAATGAAGTAATTGTTGCCTGCATGGTCCCCTTTCCAATCCTCAAGAATTTCAACTTGTCCAAACAAACACATTACAAAAGCACTCATGGTTTGAAAGTTATAATGGGAGATAATCACAAGATAAAAAAAAAACATGAAACTATGCTAGTAACTAGCTACTCTGCTAGGCAACACGGGTTTATAAAGCCAGAGATCTGATTGTGGTTGCCAAAGGTGTTTCCTGCAGTAATATGACAAGGTGATATGACAATAACCTTTACAAATTGACCCCAATCTTCAAAGCTATCTACGATACTCCAAAATCCTTAAACAGCAAAGCAGTTGCTCAATATTGAATTTACAGATAATACAAAGGAAGACGACCATCCACGCGGGTGACCACCAGCTGGCATTCCTAACCCAGACGAAGAACCAAAGGGCTTCTACCTCAAAAGAAAGACATGCCAATTGGAGACTGCAGAAAAATATGCTCATTGAATCTCAATCTTACAATTTTTCCATAGATGCCCCGCATCTCCAAACGACCTCACAGCTGACTAATTCCTCATGCGCAACTATCCAGCCTTGGATTGAAAGTGAACACCTTGGATGGAATCCCCTCACACCAGTCAGCTACCTGAGACCACAACTGCTGAAAAAAGGAATATACAACAATTTGCGGTGTGCTATAACGCCTAGAAAATAGGTATACAAGATCCTCTACGATAACACAAGAAAACGAAGAATAGGAGAAATTTTCCACCATGGCCTCAGGCATTCGTGTTACTTCATTCCAGTCTTTGTTCACCGGATCATACTCCCAAATCGCAATTCCTACATAACTTTTCATGCCCGGAAGATGAAATACGTTATGATTTACTATGTCACCCACTACCAAAAGTCGGCCCTCTCGCTCAAGAAGGCTTGCACACGAAGCATATGCAGGTACACTCATCATTATCCAGTTGCCTTCTTGTACATCAAGAGCATGCACGAATTCCGAGGATAGAAGGTGGACCTTTCCGTGATTAAAAACACTCTGACCTCTGAACTGTTCACTGCTGTGAACATCTCCTACATCTATCCAGCGGTTCAACTTGGAGTCGTACTCCTTCGTCGAGTGGTCAAGCACTCCCATCCAAAGCCAGCGAACTTCTGAAGCCTCACAAAACACGTAAAGCTTGTAGCTCATAAAACCCGCTTCAGTATCAACAACCAGAGTTACAATAGAAACTCGGGAGCATGGACTTGGTATTATCTTCCACGCTTTTGTTATAGGGTTACAAACATAGAAACTCACGCCATCTTCCCCGCTGTCGTTTAAATCACTACAGAAACATACAAGACCTCCAGCTGCGGCAACAGGTACACTGCCTTCAGGAAGACATGGGAATTCAAGTTTGAACGTTCTGTTGCTAAGGGGGTCAAAAATTTGTCCCTCGTACTTGTATTCATGTTTCAGATCTGGCAATCGATCTGCAAAGGAGAGAATCCAGGTCTCATGCGCAGCATTCTGGGAATGCATCTCAAAGAACCCTTCAGATTTCATCAAATAAAGCCACCTTTTACAGACAGACCGGAAGCGTGCACAACTTGCCACAGGAAGCCACACCAAAATTTTATCCGCTACATCTTCAGGAAGAGATTGCCATATAGTTTCATCCATATCTGGGTCGCTCTCTCGATTTCCAAAGCTCAAGTTCCTCTCGAAAACTACTTGACCGTCTTTGTCTTCTTCGAAAACCTCTGCAGCTCCAAGTTGTGATTGAGAAGTTGACCGAGCCGAAGAGTCTTGAGAACATGGTCCAACTTTCTCATTGCTGATTTCAGAAAAAAAATCTTCTGACAATAACCCATGGCCAAGCGCCTTTGATATCACATTCTGAAATGGAGTAACAGAAATTCATCAACTTTCTATACAAATCAGGTCCTTCACAATTTATAGAAGCAACAACAGCTAGTTATCCCTTCATAAAACAAATAGATGACCATTTCTCATATACAAATACCTGTATGGCCACGACACTTGCATCTTCAAAAGCTTCAACATTTTCTCCACCGTCTTCATTTCTCGCAAGTCGAAAAAGACTTCCCTCGTGTGGAAGCCGTGAGGTGCCTTCGTCAGTCCGTACATCACTTGTCGAAGTATCAACTCTTAAGCTTGTTGAACATTCTCCTGCGGTGACGTCACTGGAATTATTTCTTGAGACTTGAGAGCTTTCACAACTTAACGATCCCCCTTCCAAGATTCTGCTTGTCCGGACACGTTTGACGAGGCAAGTAACACCGGCTACAACTCTATACTCATAGTCTTCACTCTCAGTCTTAGTCTCCACTTTGTTGCCTCCATCCTCACAATTATCCCGTTGGAATTCAGAATTTTCAAAATCTTCTTTGCCAACGTCCTTGTCTATCAAAATCGCCTCAGGTTCACATGGAAACTGTGGACTGCTTCCAATCGCCTGTGGATCTGCTCCATCCATCACTAAGACCTCTCCGACGTCCTTCAGAGGATTCGTTTGAAGATAAAAGCTTCTAAATGCCGGAGGGTTTTATGAAGTCAATATCACGCCTTACTACGACAATCAGACCTACTTCCAGAGCAACATGAAAAATGAAAAACCTGATGCGATCTTATCAAGGAATGTTTCATTTATCGATATGTACTACAAATCTCATGTGGTTAAAGAGTTTGATTAAATTTGATGATTTTCAAGTTACCATAAGTCAATGAAATCAATGTCATCAACCTGCTTCAGAAGATATAAATTTTCTACTTCGTCCTTCACAACTACAACTCAAAACGGGTCATCAAATGAGCAACCTATTCAACGCTAAGGAATCGCTGTAATACGTAACAAGACCACCAGCATCAAATCTTGGAGAAAGTGCAGAGGTTACTAGGAAAGAAAGCTGAATCCTTCATAATTGAAACAAAACAGCAACACAGGGATGTCATAATCCGTCAGCGAAGAATTCTACAAATCCACCCATCCAGTGCTAATGTGGACTGCTCTAAATACTCTGCATGAGATCGAAAGTACCAAAAACATTACGGGCATAGCTCAGATACATGACGTTCTGCAAAGAAGTTACGACCTAATACCAAGTCCATCATACAGAACGTGCAATAGTTCTCACCAGCAACCGCTAAGATTGAAATAGACGTGCTTGTAATCTCATACACCTGTTTTACGACCAATTTGAATCAACACTCACTCAACTAGGAGACATTATTACAAAACAAACGTCCAAATGGAGTTGCAAGATGACGCTACTTCAAATGACCACAAATTAACAAAGGATCAAATCCTGACAGAATTTATCGACCACTCTACATATCTAACAAGTCCCAGAAACATTGCCGAATGAAATCATCTCGGCATTCGAGACCATACCGCGGTCTGCATATCCGCACTCCGAACTGCGAGCGTCTTCCGCACAGCAGCAGCAGCCTCAAAACTTCATATCTCCAGAAGAAATCGACACCGTTGCACAGCAATTCCGCACCAGAAAAGGTTAAATACAATCCTTGCTCGCAATCCCGCTGCACAAGGTCTTGCCATAGCCCGCAACTCCAGCGCCCTTCCCATTTGAAGGCTGTCCTATACCCTCCCATATCCTCATGATACCCTTCCACATATCTGCATGATACCCGTTAAGCACACACACACACACACACACACACTTATATATATATGTGTGTGTTTATGTTAGATATAGTTGGAGAAACTGGTGGCCGCAGACCGGCGGAACCAATGCTGGCCCTATGACCACACCGTGGAAACGCCGGGCGGAAACCTATTCCCCTCGGGGGGTGACCCGGCGGTGAAGCAGACTTTCATGGAAAGGGAGCTTGCCCGTCGACTTGGGTAGCAAGTTGCGGCGTGATGCAGAGGGCAGAATCGCGGTTGCTGCCGATTCTAGGCTTAAGAGAAGCGAGGAATTTCGCGTCATGCAATTGCAGAGTGGTCTGTCGGAGTGGAGAAGAATTCGCTGGTAAGATCGTTTAAATTTCAGACGTTTTTTGTACTTTCAGTGTGGGATGTGGGAGGTGGGGAACGGGAATTAACATCGTTTATTGCGGGACGGGGAGATGGGTTTGGGTGAAGTTGAGGTGGATTGAAGTCAATTTCTGGAGTGGAAATTGGGTTGAAGAAGTTGGGCACACCGTGTTTAATTCACGGGCATGAATTTTGATAGGAGATTGAGCTGTAAAGACATGAATGAGTTCTGCTGAAAAGGGTCATATTAGATGTAGCACACCCATAGCGAGGGGAATATAAAGTACGAGATTGGATTTAAGGAGTGTGTGGCAAGAAGGTCGAGAAGAATGTCTGGACGGTGTCATGATCGTAGTCAACATCATCATCGTCACCATGGGCGCTCAAGATCATGTAGCGCCATAGTAGTAGCGGTGCGGGTGAGCCTCTTCAGCGCTGCAACGGCTGCTGTTCTTGCTTTGTATCGCCAATTCCGGTCTATTGTGCACAACTTCGCCCCAGCTTATATTCGTGAGCTGGACAATGGTGAAAATAGTGAAAGCAATCGCGCTGGCCGGCTTGCCGAGCTCAGGGTTGCGAAGTTGTACGTCTTCTTTTCCAAATCCTTTGGTGATCATAGAGGCGCTTGTGTTTGTGATTGGTACAGTGAATGCTGTATATAATTTGTAAAGATGCAGATGATCCTGATGCTTATAAGTTGCTGAAATCGATCCTTGACATGTTTCTGAGCAGATTTCAAGGGATTCCTGGCGTTGAGGTTTACCAGTCACTGCGTATTCCAGATCCAGGACACCGGGGACATCGTGAGGTTGATATAGTTCTATTGACGAAAAGGTCAGTATGCAACAACGTTTTGATAGTCGCACTGAATGCAAAGAAAGTAACCCTAAACACTCGCCTGACAATTTTACTTTGGATGATTAAGTTGTAAATCTTCGAAATTCCAGCAGCATGAGGTTGCTACTGTAACGTGTACAACATTGATGATATATTCATTGCCGATTCTGTGGGCTTGATATCTAAGTTACTTAACTTGGTACTTACTCTTGAACCATATTTCATTTCTACCGGACATGCGATATGTGTTACCTGTGTAACAGTTTTATGTATTGCATGAAATTTTATTTTAAGGTTATTTTGATGATTTTGTTATGGGTATACTCCTTGGTTTGTTTTCTTGTAGGACTGAGTTTTAGATTGGAAAGTCATATCAAACTTGCATTTTGTGCAACAGGGACCTGTTCGTTCTTGAGGTGAAGAATTGGTCAGGGTCTATTCATCTTAATGGTGACGGGAGCTGGGTGCAGATTCGTAGTGATGGTTCAACTGTAGTGCATTCAAATTTGGTACGAGTGCTATTCTCAATCCTTTGCGTTTAGATATGAAATGTTTGTAATGGAACCTGGCTTTTTATTTGAAGTTGTGTGTCTGTTTTATTATGCCAAGCGCAATCTCTCTGAGGCATCCCTTGCAGATGGAGGATTTGAAGTACCGCGTTGATCTGCTGGAGTCTTATCTTGAAAGAAGAGGAGTCGCTTTACCTCCTGGATTTCTGCGGCCAAAAGTGTTTCTTTTGAATCGGCAATGCAGGTACGGAACAATTTGTACCTTAATGTTCTAGAGCTGTCAATATATCATGCACACTAGCATCAGAAGCAAAAGTATTTGCCCTGCAATTTAGGTCAGCCCAATGTATACGCAGGGAGCTTTATTGATCGTCAGCGGAGGTCCAAGTTTGAATAAACTTTAGCTGAGCTTAGTTGCTGAAAATGAGAAGGTTTGTGGAATGAAATACTGATATTTGCGTGGTGTATTGCAATAATAGGCCGGAGCAAGCCATAATCATGCACCGCGAAGTGATTTCGGCAGATCAATGGGAACATTTCTATAATATTAATTTAGTTCAGAAAGACTCAGAATGGCTGAGGAATGCACTCAGCAGCGAAAAGGTGGAGAAGACATTGTCGGAACAAGAGCGAAAGCAGCTTCATTACATATTGAGTACTGCTCCCACATGGGATAGGTACGCATATGTCCTGATTCACACATGCTTTTGATCTGGTATGAATCATGTGTTTCATGTTTCGTGTACCTTAAACGTTTATTGATGTCATTTCAATTGCTACTCAACTCAACTACCAAAATATTAAGATACATCAACCTAAATGTGCGTCTGCTACTAAGTTTGGATGGATCACCAGGTTTGAGCATTAATTTTGTTGCAAACTTACTGTCTGTTGTAGCTATTGCACACGTGTGGATACTTAGATTCTACTATTTTCAAGAGATGGGCAGTGTATTGGTTTTCTGTCTTCAATTCCTTCTGTACTTCTAGGTCTATTGTGCATGGTGTTTATTCGTTGAGCCATAAGTTTCTTTAAGGATGAGAAGTAAAACAGTACACTGTTTTAACCTTACAGGCTGGAGCTTGAAGACGGGAAGATTGTTGTTGGGGAGTTCCAGGGATTCAAGGGCCGGTCATGTGACATTGGAATTTTATCATTTGTTAAGCGTTCGGCTGTCAGCCGAATGGACATGACTCATCTACAAGGCTGGATCAACCAACTATTCGGTGCGTCTTGACATTTTGTTTAATTTCATGGCCTATTCAAACTTGGCTTGTAAAGATTTGCGGTTAGTGTTAATCTTAAAATTAACAAATCTATCATCCTTGATTTCATTGAGAGGTTTTTTCAAATTTTCCATCATGATGCTTTACTGCTGAAGACTTTTGGTATCCAACTCTCTACGGTTTTGGACATTGATTTATCAGCCACTATCTGACCGAACACTTAAATTCTGACAGGAACACCGAAGGTTCAGATTCTGGTTACTCTTCGTGATTACCGGAATGTGAATGTTAACTTCCCCAATAAGAAGTCATTACAGGATTCTTGCATGCAAACTAAAGTTAGATCAGAGACTCAGCTTATATTCCAAGTAGTTGGGACTTCAAAACCTCAGTTCTACAGTGTGAGTGAAGTACTTTCCTTATCACTCAGCTCTTAGTCCACGGTTTTTAGGTGTCGAAGCAACTTGGTAAAGAGCTTGAACGAGTGGTCATACTTTGAATCAGCTAAACAAGTACAACCTCTGCAAGATTCAGGGACCTGGAAGTCCTTCGTCTTACAGTGGGGACATGCAGACTTCTGCTTTGATATCCTGCGGCCCACTGATCTCATTGCGCTGTAAATACCGATGCACCCAACAGTGGATTTTGTATCTGAGGTGCCGTAGGATGATCGTTTCTAGATGGGAGTGTGTAGACAAGATAGAGTGTGGTTTGTGAAGATGGATTTGTGGACGGGGTTCACAAGCTCCTCTCTAGTCATACCTAGTATGACCGAAGTGCTGTAGTTAACATAATGTGACAGAATTTGCCTTGCCCTGGCTTTACTTTTGGCCCATTTTGACAATGCCATTGTATGCCAAGTGAAGATATATCTCATTGTGGCCCTCTATACTTTTCCTCTTGCAACTTGATTATGACATGTTACATGATTAACAATATAATTATATGAATTATTCTTGTGGCATGGTTTACAAGCAAAGCCTTCTGATCAAGATAAAACTGTTATGGGGGGTATTAGGGATTCGTGAAGTGTTGGTGTAAGTTGTGTAGTTTGGATCTCAAAATTGGGACATTTTTTAGATTTATGATCTTAAATGTTGAGGTTAAACACTTTTCGCATGCATATAACTTAAAATTGATATTATCACCTTTCATTTATAATTAAATGACAGTTATACCTTTACTTTTATCTATAACAGTTTATCGAAATTTAACTCAAAGCAGTAAACGTCCTACTTAATTCTCATTCAAGTTCTCTAAATCAAGCATTGAAACTGAATACTGAGAGGGATTAGAGAGGGTCCCCAGAAAAACCTGGCCCAAAGCTTCATCAGTAAAATGCCCCTCTGCTTCTCTGTGAAGTGCAAACCAGATGCTTCAATGATCAAGCCAATCACAAAACACTGTTGCTCACCACTGAGGCTACTCTAAATACGAACCACAGAAAGGGAAGACTAATTTTAATGGAGCTGCTTCCTACTGCATTTCTAGGGAAAAGGAAAACAGTTAACAGTAGCTCTTTTTAGTTTAAGAAAAAAAAAAAAAAAAAAAAACACTTGGCATTTGGGCATTACCCAATGTCTCCAACTTAAATTTTTCCAAGTTTGTCCACTGAAAATCAGAATTTTCTTTCATTCTTCCAAGTGCTCTAGATGAAAATGTTGGGACTGCTCTAGGTTGGCTACTACAGTCTTGTTATCAAGCTAAAACTAGTATTCTTTCCTCACTAAAACAATCCACCCTTTGAGAAAAGCAAGCCATCAACTGAACCAAAAAGCTCCCTCACATAATAAATGAGGTTTTCAGTGACAAGACATCTCGTAAGGAACGAAGCCTTCAAGTTCAGGTCCATTGAGACGAGGATTGTTTTCAAAGCTGCATCCGCAACCATTCGATAGCATTTCTTGAGTCAGAAAGAACTGACTTGATTCACCTCTAAACTCAACTACTTCAAGTGAACGTACATGAATTTTCACAGATTCAAGGGAAATTGCACCGAATAGGGTTTCAAGAGCCAGCGGAGATAAACTTTTGTGCAAGTTGGGAACTCACCTTTTGGCTTGAAGGTGACTGAAAAAACCCGCAACCGGAATGGTGCCGCACAAGTCATTGTTTGACATATCACTGCAACCCGTAGTCCAAACAAAGAGTCGATCAGCTCAAGTTTTCATTTTACTGAGTACCATAAGAAGATATTCTGTGCAACAAACATGTCCATTATCATGCCAAAGCTCACACTTAAACAACGAAGCTTTCCAGCGCTATTTCAGACTGGCTAAACTAGAACCCTTAGACCTTGACCTTAGTGCTGACTACAGGATTGTCGGAAAGGCTTACACAGCTTTGAGTGTTGTAATTGACGTCAATTCACGTGGAATACGTCCTGTCAGATGGTTGTTGTTTAGACGTCTGTAGCCAGAGAAAATTTAACATCTCGTTATGAACTTATGGAGATATACTAACACCAGGATTTCAATATTCAGCAACAAAAAGTAAACCACCTTTTAATCAACTAGTACTTGTTACCAACCTCACCCTCACAAAAAGATTCACAAACCACACGACTTCCTACACTAAAGCTGAGAGTAATTAACTCACAGAAATGCCAGATTAGAGAGCTTTCCGAGGGATCGAGGGATGGAGCCGGTGAAATTGTTGTGGTACAAGTCTAAGCTCACGAGCGACTTCAAAATATCAAGAGTCCATCCAAAATGGTCAGTCGCTCTTTTCACATTATTATTAAAGTTGACTGAAGTACAGATTGAGAATTAATTGAAAAAATGATCCTGAAAGTCAAAATAACACACCTTCAACTTTCCAAATTCCGAAGGAATGTGACCAGTGAGGTTGTTCTTGTACAATTCCCTGGCCACAGTATGAGAATTCAGGAAGTATCAGGACCTACCACTGGTTTTCCCAATACTGTTATTTCTTCGGATATTCCGATTGGCTAAGGGGAAGTAAAGTTGCGACGGGCTCTCTTAAGATGGAGTCCAGGTCTATGCCAAATCTGAGATCATGAAACTCACTCATACTCCAGAGGACTTTCAAGTTGCTGGAGTGCGTGGAATAAGTCGAAAATAACCAATGTTTCAAGTAAGTTATGCAACAATATTTAGAATCTTACAGGTACTGCAGGTTCTGGAGGTCTCCAAGTTCAGGAACCAACGACCCAGACAAGCGAGCATTTCCAAGATCCCTGTACAAGCAAATAAAAGCCAACAAAGTCAAAACAATGCGATTGAATTTAATGTATGAACTCATAAAATTCCAAACGGAACGAACTGGTTGCTTTCTTGAAGACATATCAACTACAGTTGAATGTGGGATAATTACACTCGGATGACTCGATTATGGCCGTCACATGTAACATGGAACCAGGTACAAGGATTGACCAAGGTGGGATCCCAGCTTTGTAATACATTCGACGGATCAGTCAAGCTCCGGCGCAATGCATACAGCGCATCACCTTCAGAGTTTGAAAGTGCGGTCGGTAGAAGCGCAGCTACTAACAGTGCAAATAAACCCAAACTTTCCTTTGATATCTCCATTCTCCGTGCAGCCTAAGACACTCGAATGAGCCGTTAGCGATCCTCAGCAGGAGCACCCTAAAAATCAAGAATCTATTGCTTTAAATCTGTAGGGTTAGTCAAACAAGCAGTTCACCAGAAGATGTTCAAACTTGAGTAATGTTTGGATTCAGAGCTTTTTCTGTTCCTTCTGCTATTTTTACTACTCTTCACATTACTGGATTGGCAGGTGAAAAACATCAGCGACAGCTATCCGTCGTATGTGACCCTAGAGCCATTTGCTGCCATTCGACCAGACCCAATTGCTTCATCCAAACTACACCACCCCTCTTACTACGTACACAAGGCAGAAAGCCGACTATGACAAGCGTGTGCATACATATTAACAAACATCGAAGGCTATGGCCACCGAGAACGTATGGCCCACATACAGATGGATAAACACTCAAAAATCTCAAAATGAGACCCCTCACACCCAAATTTAGAAACCTTGGAACTTGGCCAAGGGCATTACACACTAGAGTCTGAGAGCGAGCCCGCCCTAGTTTTAAGGCAGTAATCTAACGGAAAGAGAGGCTTCGGGTCGAAGACTTCTTTACTGCTCCCAATGGTGCCCAGAGAAAATCAGCCTCACCTCGCGGCAGTTGATTGTCATCACATGAATTCAGAGTGTGTGAAAAGAAAGTTTTCAGGATTTAAAGGATCCTCGAGGGTTCTAGAGAGGGCAACCAACTCCCAGGTCCAAGCCCACGCCCTAGATGAAGCCGGGTGTGGCTTTCAGGATCCAAGGCCGCGGAGAGAGCCTCCCCTCAAATCTGAACGAAATTGGGTGTATTTTTGCAGGTCCGAAGACATTAGCAGAGATGCGATGAGAGAATGAGCATCATAGAATAAGAACGGCAACAATTTCATAAAAAAACTTCTACCCACTGCCGAAAACTCTCCCGGAAACCCGAAACAGCGACCACAAATACACCACTTCAAACGCCAAACCCAAATCACGAACCCTCAAGTGACACTGTCCTAGATCGATCAGAACATCAACAAGCTTCTCACCGCTCAGAAACACCAACAAGGAGCCAGAAAAGGCAGACTTCCAGGCGCAACACAGGACAGGATTGGCTCCGGGAGCTACAGCGCCACCGTAGCTGACAAAAAAACAGGAAAGGGAGACATGGGTATTGAAGCTTACAACCACAGTAGTCATCAGTGAGCAGCCAAAGCAGTCCGGCGAGGTCTCCGAGCTCTACAGCAAATGTGAGGCTCTGGTTTTTTAACACACAAAGCGAGTACACCTACACTGCTGGTGTAAGGTACGGCGTTGCGTAGCAGGAGGAGGAGACTTAACCACGTCCTTGATCTCGCCATTAAGCTAGCGATAATCCCCATCAAATTTGCATCATCCTCAGTCAAGGCTCGCGCTCAAAAGTACAGCAGCACCATCAGAGGGCCTGGAAACTGCATGGCCCCACCCACCCCGTGCCATGGAATTGCGATCTCTCCGCAGGCTTCTCGAATTAGACAAAAAGGGTAGAGAGAGAGAGATAGAGAGAATCGCGGGCGATCTTTTGGGGGAATCGTCAGAGTCAGAGAGGCTCCATGCCTCGTCGTCAGAACGGCATGTGCCGCCGTTCAATGCTTCCGCCGTCGCTTTAAATGGCCCCTCGCGGCCTTTGGCGTCTAATTGCGGCGGCTTCAGCGTCGTTCGACTGACGGACGGACGAAGTGTTAGATGAATAATGAAGTGGAATATGGGGCAACAAATGAAGTGAGTGGGAGGGAGGAAATATGTCAAAGATTTTGAATAAAGGAGGAGATTATAGACTCGGGGTAGGGTGACATATTGTCAAGTATGGACCCCATGCCACCCAAGCTCCACTTCTCATATGCCACTTTGGCATTTTCTTCAAGCTTTTTTTTTTTGCATGTCTGTTTGTGCAATAACTATGTTTTTTGTAAATGACAAATCAAGTGTAAATCTACTATGAAGTGATAAAAATAATTTATAAAAAATAAAAATAAATATTAGTATAAACTTTTAATATTATATCATCCAATGTCCAAGTAAAATAAGAGTTTGAAGAAAGATTGAGGGACAAGCAAGAAGGTGAATCTTTGGACAACTTGAGGTTCATATTCAATAATATATTATCTAATTTAAGTCAAGATTACATATATGATTTTTCAAAAAATTGTTGTAATTTTGGAAGGTATGAAAGAAAAATAGAAAGAATTATTTCTATGCATTTATTGATAACAAGGATAACAAAAAGTTACAATATATTCATGTAATATCTTATAAACAAAAGGTTTGTAAATTGGATGCATACACATTGCTAGGCCCTTCTAATGTAGAACATTGTCCTACTTGTCCTATATTAACTTTGCTTCAAAAAGTAACTGCATATCTTCACTAAGAGAAGAAATAAACTTTAGTTTGCTCTATTTTGACTTACCATGCTTAAATTCATTGATTTCTAATAATATCCTTCATATCCTTTATTAGTAGAAATTTATATCTTATATTACTTAATATAAAAAGATAAGATGATATCCTACATTAGAAAGGTATGCATATTACAATAATTTTAATATTTTAATTTTTAATTTTTAAAATTAAATCCTAATAATATAAAGTCTAAAATTCAAACAATAGGAAATCAAATAGTATCTAACTTTATATGACTGCAATACTACAAAATATTCTTACTATTTATGAGCTTTTAAAAAAATAAATATAAACATAAAAGATACTTAAAATATTATTAAAATATTATCATTTTTAACAAAGTCATTGGAATCAATTAAAAAAATTAATATGATTGGATATAAAATATCCTTATCTTTAGCTAATATATAAAAATTAGTACCTAATTTGAATATATTTTAGAAAAAATATTTAACCTTAATATTTTATGATGTTAAAAATTAATATTATTATTAATAAAAATAAATAAAATAAAATATAAAAATTATTTATAAAATATTTTATTGTTATTTAAGCCACATTTATTTAAATTATATTAAACTATGCTAATTATGATAATTTTTAAAACTAAAAATATATTGAATAAAATTATAATGATTTATCTAAAATATTTAGTTTGTTATATTTTATACCCATTATATATACTTAATATTCAATACTATCTTTTAATTATTAAGATATTAATATAAACATATAAAGAATATTTTAAACCTACTTAGATATGTTTTGGATATAGTTGAAGGAATATATATATATATATATATATATATGATTTATAAAAAATCATATTTTTTTAAGAATTGTGATATGGTTTCATATTTTATATTATAATTTAAACTAATAGTGGTAAAAATTTATATATATATAATTAAAAAGTTTCTTTGATTATTACAATAAAGACTTCAAAATATATATATGATTTTTTTGGTAAGAATACAATTAAAAAAGATTAACTTTATAATATAAGTAAAATTCAAATATAATCATATCACAAAATTAAAGAAATAAATTATTTTTATTCTTTTTATATAAATTCTATTATAAGAAACTATTTTTTAAAAAGTTTTAACATTATATTACTGTAATAATTTATATAAAATTATTTTTAATTTATGATATTTTATAATTATACAAATAATCACTGTTATTTATAAGATGATTAATAGAGAATTTAATTGATTTTCTTATAAAATCAACAAATATATCTTTAATATAAATTTTGAATTTTATATATTAATACTTTAAATATGCACACATATTATATATATATATATATATATATATGTATATAATAATTTAAATATAGTAATTTAAATATATTTTAAATATAAAATAATATATACAAGCCATATTTATTTAAACTATATTAAAGTATAATTTTTTTTATTATTATAACTTATAATAATATGTATACTACTTTTTTATTAAACAAAAATAAGATTTTATTAGGTTGACTAAGATAGTTTAGGATTTTAAGTATAATATTTTTATAAAAATAATTATATACATCAACAAATATATATATATATATATATATAATCAATTAAATATTCATTTTATATCATCAATAAAAGTTTAGTATTTTATCAATAAATATTTCTAATTGAATTATAATAATACTATTTTTTTACAAAATTTTTTAAGATATTTTAATTTAGAAATTAAATAATTATTATTATAAAAATTTAAGAATTAGTTTTTAAAAGCCCTAAAAAGATGGGATCTTAGTTGAATAGTATCTAATGAAAAAAGATGGTTGAGATTCTTACCTTATCCATGTTGATTGCCAACAATGATTCAGTTTTGCACAAATTAGGTGTGGTCCTTATCTTGATTGTTTATAGTCCCTCAAAAGTTTGGTCTAGTAACTATACCAAGTATTATTAATACAATAGGGTTTGGAGTGCAACAATCTTTTTTTAAAATTGGATAAAGCGTATCTAGCCACCTACCCCTTGATTGGAGTGGGATATGCCTTGAATAGACCCCATCCAACTATCTAATCTATGAATAAATAGGACTTACTTTAAGTACATTGCATCTTATCAAAATAATAAAATTGAGGCTCTTTAAGCCTTATTAGGAAATAATAGGCAAGACTAATCATAAGTAAGAATAGGCGATTTTTTAATCCTAATCTTACAAAATATAATTATTTTAATTTTTGTATTAAAAAATTAAAAATATACAAATAAAAATAGTATTTAAAAAATATATATAAATATAATATATAACTTAACCTAAAATAAAACTAAAATTAAAATATAAATACTAGATAATTTTTATTTTTACAAAATCACATTAAAATTATAATTTTAAATTAAATCCTTTTTTAATATATAAATAAAATTTTATAAATTTAGAATAATTTAAATTTTAAAAATAAGATTTTTTTTTAAAAAAATAAAAAATAGACATAACACTATTACGTTTATGTAAATTTTAATGCACTACAGAATCAAAATTATTTTATTGTATACTTTAAGGATATTTTAATAAAATATAATAAATTTAAAACTCACCTGATATAGTATAGTTTTTTTCCATTTGAATATATTGTGTTTAGTTTTAATATATTTAAGACATAACTATTATATATGCATTCAAATTATATTAGATATTGTTTCAAATATAATATAATGAAATATATTGTTAAATCAGATATATATACATTTATATTATAAGTTAGGTATAATTTAAATTTTATAATATAAGAAAAAAATCTAACACTGTGCATATCAAAGTTGATATTTTTAAAACATGTTTTAATATTATAAATCAATGATAAATTAATCCATACATGTGATCCAGGTTAAAATTATAAATTATTATTACAAAATTAACATTTAATTCTTTTGTGCAATAATTATAAAACTATATTATAAAACTTTAATTACATGTAATAGTTAATAATGGAGGTTATTAGATGCTACTCTAACTAATCTATAATTACTTTTTATAAGAACCTTATTATAAATTTGCTTAATTATATTTTAAATACACCATTATGAATTAAATATTATTATTGATGTCTTAATTTTCATGTAGACAATAAAATTCAACCAATTATAAAATTTTTAAAATTTAAAGAAATAAAAAAATCAATTTAGTTTAAAAAAATAACAAATTATGAACAAATTTTTGTCATCACTAAAAAACTCTAAAATAATATATATATATATATATATCCAATGAAATTTACTAAAATTTTAAAAGAGCCAAAAATAATTCAAAATACAGTAGTAACCAAATATAATATTTAAAAAACTAATTTAAATTTAAAAACATTATAATTTAAAATTTATAGTTAAAAGACATAAAATCAAATTAGATTTAAAAAAAATACGAAAACATGTCAAATATTAAACAATAATTATATATTATCCAAAATTCAAATTTGAATGATAAACAATTATAGTTATGAAAATAACAGTCTTTTACACATAATGATAATAATTTTAATAACTTTGTTGACATTTTTTGGTACAAACATTGAAGTTTACCAAAATTGACAATAATATTTGATACCAACCATATTATATTTTATTGTAATATATATATATATATATATATATATATGATATTTTAATGTACTTTATAAAAACTACATATTTTGCAATTTGTGATTATATATATATATATATATATATATATATACATTTAAAAAAAACACAAACCATATGAATACAACAATAAACAATAATAGTTTTTTGAAATAAAATTTTGATATTATTTTTGAGCTAACTATATTAAAAAATAGTAATACTTAATAACATATTTGAAGGTTTTTTATATGATTACATACTTAGACGTAAACATATGCAAGTAACCACATTACAAAACCAGAAGAAAGTGACATTGGATACGTTGCAATTGCTATTCTCAAGTGCTAGTCAAGAGCAAGTCCTAAAGTTCAATGATTATTAATTGAAATTGATTTAAGAATAACAAAGTGGAGTTTGGAAATGTACAAAGCAACACAAAGATGGAACAAAGTTCCATGATATTAGCAATAAAATGCAGCCCAAGGCCAAGGTGAAAGTAAAATTAACAAGGCTAACTATGATTGATCTAGTTTGGATTTTCAAGAAGCTGATCAAACTCACTTCACTGTTCCATTATCTTGCCAACATAGCAAAGTGAAACAAAATAAAGTCAACAATGTGAAGCACAAGGAAACAAAGTCAACAATGAATTTCATGAGGCAGCAGAGCAAAACAAAGTTAAATTAAATCTTACAAAGCAACCAAACGAAAATACCTCCAAAGCAAAATGAAACTTGCACAGGTGATACTAAATATTTGTGAGGCATCGAAGCAAAACAGAGTTGACATGAGAAATTGATGAAGCCAAACATGACCAACATATCACCTTAGAATTGATGTAAAACAAACTACAAAGAAAAAACAAACCAAGATCACAACTACACACAAAATGCTAACAGTAACACCCATCATATTCTAATAATATTATTAATATTAATAATAATTTGGATATAATGCTGAGGTTTCTTAAAGATAAAGCCCTCCTTCCTTCTCCAACCACCTTGACAGCACACCCACTTGGATTTCACAACATTGACTCAAGCATGCAGATCAAAAAGACCCACAGCACACATTACAAGAAAAACATATTCAACACAAAAAAAAATTGGATGTAGCACACTTTGGGGCAACACCACATGGTACAACCCACCTCAACTGCCCAATTAGATGACTACTCTTTTTGTTGGATGAGTAGTCCAGCCCCATCTGGACCAATTCTGCAGAACCGTACCCCTTGCAAGGTACAAGATAGAGTATTCTAGGGGCAGTGCACCTTGAACTGTACACCTTGTAGGGCATAAGATGGTGTACAATTCTTACGAAATTGGACGGCTACAAATGAAAGGCACAACAATTTATCCAAGCTATTTCTGCCTACTCACCAGAGTGTCATGCTGCTCCTGTAAATGATGCATAATCTGAGGTTGTGAGGCACGAAAACCTGACCAGCAGATTGAATTACAGAATGGTGGTTATTTACTAACAAACTCAAAATATAGCAATCTCAAAAATTTATCAGAAACAGTAGAAAGTCAGAGAAAGTGAGAAGCTTACAACCACCAAGCTCATAAGGCAGGTACACAAGGATCACACCAAATGTAGAATCTGAAAACCAGGAACATGAACTCGGTCAAGAGATGACTGTACAGAGATTTCAGAAGCTCTGTGTCATTCCTTACGGTTTCCCGTAATTGCTACACCAATGGATCGTTCTCCAAATTGCCTACCAGTATATTAATTTACACTTGCTCTTGCCTGCTTCAAAGCTTCACATGTTTGCTGTGAACCGCCTGTGAGATCCCGTCATGTGATCTCTCTTCCTCTTCATTCTCTGTGAGTAGGATGATACTGACGACTAAAAGTGTCGTAGCCGCAAGGATATTCAACTGAGAAAGGAGAATGCAAGACGTCTGACCACTATTCTATCCAAATGATTGGTAAGGATTGGAGGGAAAAACAAGAGAAAAGGAAGAAGCAAGCTCCTCCAAACACTAGCCATTGAACATCAGAGATTAACCTGATGCAGACCAGGACATCAAAATTTTAGAAGAAGCTTCAATTGTTTCTGGCCATCTCCTGTGTCTTAATCCAGTGCTCGATGTGCTGCAAAAACGTGCGATTCTGGGGTCTATCTTTCCTACGCACGTAGGTAGCGTACTCCTTCTCAGTGAAGGCCTCAATATGAGGTGCCTTCGCAATCTTTGAAGCGTAGGACGGGGCTGCGAAATACGCCTGTGCAATTATCTCCGAAGACAGGGATTCCTGCTCAACAGAGGATTGCAATTGAAGATCTGACAGAACAATTGGACGCCGGACATAATTTCCCTTGGAGACTCCTTCTAGCTCGTCGAGGCGCTCAATTGCAATACGATCAACCTGAAAACCCGCTGCACACGTTAAAATGGGAGCAAAACTCTACTTTCAGGTAAGAAAGTCAATCAACTTTCAGACTCCCACAGGATTGAGACACTTTGAGAAAGAGATAGGTCTCGATTGGAGGGAAATAAGTTTCAGGCTTGTAAAACAAACCTCGTAAAGCTCCCCTCGGACATGATGGCCCGAAGACGGAATGTCGATCAAGAACGGCACTTGATAGGGCCCACAGACCATGGGAAACATTTCTTTCGTTCTGGCAAAGCCCAAGAACCGGGCATGGCCTTTGGAACACACATCCTCCATGAGCCAGTAGTTCGAAAAGCCTTTCTTCAAGGTCCCATAGACGAAAGCGTAGGTCGTGGGAGGGCATTTCAAGGATGTCGAATTAGTATTAACTCTAACACACTCTTTCATTTCCTTCAACTCCATTGCTAAGCAGCGGTCAACTGCATTCGAAGTTCTAAATTTCCGCATGTCAACGCTGCACTCGTGAGAGATACGACCATCGGAATGCTGATGTTTCTCCTGTGATTGCTGCTGCAGGGGCTTGGTTTTGGAAGGAAGAGCAGAGGCAACAATTTGACGAGGGCCTACGACCACCATGACTACAGCCTCTTTTCTATTTCACAATGCCGACGATATGTCCGAGCACTACTTCCTACAGGTATCACCTTCCCTACAACTCCAACTCGAAAATTTATATGCACCGATCAAATTTCTTAGTCACTCACAAAAAAAATGACAATGAAATTCTTGAGCACTAACTACGATGGTTCACCACGATCGTTGAATTAGGGGTTGAAGAGCTGCGTAACGGACAATAGAACGTGATATGAAAGTAAAAGAGGATGAGTAGATTATTACTGTAAGCTACCTGGTGATGCTAACTCTCAGCAAAAACAAGGTTTACAGAACGATGCCCGCACCTACATTGCACGCGAACCACTTCAAATGCGGCACTCTCACAAAACCACAAAATCCACTAAACTACTGAGTGAAGACTCCTCGTAGAACCGAACCCACGAGATGAAGTTTCCAGTCAGATTGTGGCGGCACCCAAAAACAAACACCAACCAGGGCGAGCACTGACACGAAACTCCACAGAAGCAGGCCTCCTCAACAAGGCTCCATTAAAGGAGCAACCACGCGAGCTACGCTACGCTACGGCAGCACGCTCCACTCATGCACCGGCTAGCTTGCCACTCACGGCCGCAACGTTGCTGACCCGAGAAGAAATACGAGAAAACCAGCACCTCGCAACCACCGCGTAACCACCGCCCAACCCACCCCAAGTTCCGCACCAAATCCTGCACCGGAAACGGCAATGCAGCAACCCAAAGAGAATTCAGCGGGAGGAGACGTTGTGTGGGGATTCCAGAGTGTGTGTGCGCAAGTCTCAGGTGCGTGTGGAGGACGAGAATCGGCCGCGAGCGGAAGAGAAGCACGCGAAGGTTGGAAAATGAAGGAGGATGACGAGAGGGCTCCCTTGTGGGGCGGGGCTTTCCATTATGGGCTGTTTGGGTGGGACTTGCGACCCAGCCCCTTATTTCTTTGCCGAGGCGGGGGATCGGTGGATATGGTGAACTTCGTGAACTTGGTGAGATTCTTCCGGGAACCCCCCTTGGGAACGCTAGCTCCCGTGTTCCATTGGAATACCATTTTTTATGATTTTGTTCTTTCGTGGGTCTGTGAGGGAGGATTGTTTGAGTCACACTCTTGGGTGCTCAACTGGGGTACGTCTTAAAAGGTTTAAAGGTTCTTTGAAAGCTTATACCATGACTGTGATGTGAGTCTATAAAGAGATTTAAGAAAACATGATATAATACTATTTAATTTTGTCAGAGAGTGAATAGTGCTACATTTAGCAAGAAAACATCAACATACATTTCCCCAACAAAACAAACAAACAAAAACAAAGCACATATTCATACATCCAAATCCACATGTGGCAATTTGCTACAAAGCCAAAAGTGGGGACACCTCCGCCTCTCCCAAAAAGATCCTGGACGATTCAAATGGGTCCAAGCAAGCAATATCCATCAAATTAAAAAAGAATCCAAGAAAAACGTGCTGGGCCATACGTTGCACGTAGCCGCAGCAAAAGGGGACCTGACGCCGTCCCTTCAACACCGCATAAAACAAAAAACCAGACGCCATGGCGGAGCCCTAATTCTGCATTTCTAGCCCTCCTCGCCCCTTCATCCATCCATCCATCCAACACTCATCCATATTTTTCATCCATCAATGATTCTAACCAGGCAAACAAACACAAATCCTAATCCTGCACGAGCTCTCGCAATACCCATTTCGTGCTTTCGAGCAACTGGTCGAGATTGCAGGGGCCGCTGCCAATGAATCCGTCTTCCGCATGCATTGGAGTGGTATTACCCACATTTGCTGTTCCGATGCGACGCAGCTACTCGTTCTTGCGGTCGCTTGCTTAAGATTGGTTTGTGGGTAGGGCTCAGTCGAAGGAAGCCGGCTGGTTTGATTGGTGCGTTTCGCTCCACCGTTCAGCTGCCGTATCGATCTCTGCTGCTGGAAGTTACGCTTCGCTTCGAAGATTTGGTTAATTTGGGTTAGAGTGTAGTCGGTTACGTTCTTACTCAGCGAGTATCCTTGCAACTGGGTCACGGCATGAGCGTTGATAAGCTACAGCGAACCTTCTAGAGAGGTGGTTATTCTTCCCAGTCAATGACGCGCCTATCTGCCCACGGCCCCCATCCTACAAGCAACGTTGGATCCGTGGGTCCAAGCAATCGCGAATCCCTCCGGTGCGGTTGAATCCGTTTGTTGGACGGTGTGGCATCGGGGATTCGCGGATGGAGAATTCGAGGGAAACGACAAATCTCGAGGGTTGGCGTCTGCGTTGTCAGGCGCTCCCATACCTTGGGGGGTGACTTCGGCGATCCCAACGGTGGTCATCGATCTCAGCGTCGCAGCGTTGACACTTGCAATCCCAGGACCCACCTCGCTTGCTCAATCGGCTCGCCACACACATGAGGTTTGGCCAGTGGCCCGTCTAATCGTGCTTGATTTGAGCTGCTGGCCATGGTGTGGGCGAAAAGAGTAGTCAATTCTGGGAGTCGTGCCTTTCTCTAGAGGGTGAAACTTGACTGCTGCTTAATTGGTTGCTTCGTTGAGAAGCCGTCCAGCACAGTGTGATTCTTTGCAAATTACAGGACAGTTCTAGCGATCAACGACCTTGGTCAAGTGTGTAGACAATCACTTTGCTACCGTCTTTCAAGTTTTTCGTGTCCATTGCGAGTTTTTGCAAACGCGAGGATTAATGAACCACCGCACAAGCAACAGCGAGGTTCGACGTGGACGTAAAAGCGAGCTTCCGAAGGCCAACAGATGCCAATGCTGGTCGCTCACAGTACAAATAGTTATAATGGAAGATAAATTTCCATATGGGGATTACCTTCTACGTTAAAATGTTTGAGAATCATAAACAAGCACTGAATGGTTTTCAAGCACAAAATGAGCTTCTGATGAGGCCTTCATAGCAACTACTCTAGCTCGTCAACAACTAAAAATATGTCCGCCCTTGTGCGTGCAATTGACAAAATTGCCGTCCATCTCTGGTCAATTTTGAATCCATCTGTGGAGCCTACACCGACATGATGTATATTAATATTTCGGGTTCTCGAATCCGTCTAACAAGAAGCCATTCTCTTTGGTTGATTCTGGGGATTTCAATAGATTTGGCAAGGCCATGCATGTGTGTGATCAAATTCCAACTCTGCAGTGGTTACTAATTCGTAAGGGTTTTCAAGTTCCAAACTACGAAAGGTACCTTCAGTCCAATGTGCGTAGAAAATTTCAATAGTAGCTTCATTCATTACTTTATTCAGCTGCTTAAATATCCGTAATGTTCCATCACAATTTGGTGAGATTAAACTGGTTTTCATGAGACACTCCAAGTTTGCCGAACTGCCGTTGTGGCATCTGGCCATCTTGCAACGTCGTAGCTCCTATCTCTACCTCACTGCTTGAGGATACCTCACCGCTTGTGTGGCGATTCTGGGCA
Source organism: Physcomitrellopsis africana (assembly GCA_036785485.1). Lineage (NCBI taxonomy): Eukaryota > Viridiplantae > Streptophyta > Bryopsida > Funariales > Funariaceae > Physcomitrellopsis > Physcomitrellopsis africana. Next base: position 28,340 of record JAWRVF010000483.1, on the reverse strand, counting down.
CCATCTGGAAGTAGACTCTTTCATTATCTGCAGAATTTGATAATGACGCACTGTAGAATGCGCAAGTTGTGCTTTCTTCGTTTAGTAGGTTGAGCCATATAAGTGTTCAAGAGTCACAAGTTTAATCTTTGTTTTCTTTTTTCTTTATTTGTTACGTTCTTAAAAAACATATTCAACTGTGTACTTCCTCGACAGCCCAACCATACTTCATGTGCTATAGATAATACCCAAGAAGCTGGATTCTCGTGACACTGTTGCAAATGCAAATGAACGAAGTGTAAGTGACCAACAAAAAGAAAAAGAAAATATAGCAGAGATGAGGGTGGCTGTCACAGTGTTCAGAGAAACAGGACCCGGCGATGATAAAACCTAATCTCACTTTCGGTACTCAACAAAGGGGGAACAAAAAAAGAACAAGAAAAAAAGAGGAAGATTGAAAAGAAGAGGTTCAACGGAAAGACGTGCAGAAAACAAGCAACACATGCACAGGAGTCCGACACCGAACGGATCGTTCCACAATGGAAATGAACTTGCTCCACCGCAAGAAAAGCATGAGAAAATTAGAACAGATTCAGAGCTGGGTGGAAGTCATCCTTACCAAAGCCATCCGCATCGAAACTTCGGGGCAGGAACTGCCTATTAGGGCTTCCACACTTGACGCCATTTAGGGTTTCAGTACTATAATAAACATAAAAATATAAAATTGGTCAATAGAAGAGGTTTTTTTAAAAATTAAATTAAATTAATTTATTTCATTTCTTTATTATGATTATTATTTTTTTTCCCACATAAAACTCTTCTTGTTATGTTGTGTGGATGTTATTCTAAATCTTATTTTGTATGTGGAAAAAATATTAAAATCTTTGCCCTAAAAAACTAATGTTTTGGAAAAAGATAAAAAAAGATGAGAAAAAAGTCATATCATTTCTTAAATTACTTTGTTTTACATGATTTTTCAGATTATTATTTGCATATTATTATCAAAATTATTAATAAAATAAAATACAAAAAAGAAAAGAAAAAAAAGAAATATATATTTTAAGATTATTAAAATTTTAATGAAGATTTAAATAAATAAATAAATAAATAAATAAATATATATATAATAGTATAGTAGTTATATTAAAAAAAATAAAAATAAAATATTTATAGTAAATTTTTTTAATAGCAATAGAATAGAAAAAAATATCTTTTTGTCAAATTATTATATAATGAAGATTTTAAAATTAATTTTTTTTTAATAGACTGATTTATTATCTATCTAATTTAAATTTTATTCAATAAGATACTATCTATTATGAATGTAAAAACCAAATATAATTCATTTTATAAAATATAAATATATATATATATATATATATATAAATATAAATAAATTGTCTAATTAAAAATCAAATTTTTTATGAAGAATTTTTTATGAATAAAAATTTAAGATTAAAAAGATTAAAAGTATATTAAAAAAAATTATAATATATAAATATATGTATGTATATGTATATATATGCCACAGATATAAAATTTGCTCCAATGATTATTTAGTTAGTATGGATAGGTAGAAGTAGGTAGAAGTAGATTAATTTGATAATATCTTAGAGAGAAGCTTTTTAGAAACTTCATAGATACGATTTCACCTTTATACATGGCTATAGGTGATTGGTAGATTAGAAACTTAGCCAACAAGTTAGCCACATATCGCACATATTGATAGCTTGTAGAACAAGCTAAGTACGAGATACACATATAAGAAACTTGTCTTGTAAGTTTGACACGTGTCTTACAAATTGGATAATTATTGGAAGTCTTATAGAATGTCACCATGTAGCTCTTAGATAGACAGTATGTATAGAAACAAGACTGAAGTCTTCTTCACTCTTGTCAACTCCTTTCTTGTTTCTAGTTTGGTTTAAGAGTCTTTTGTATTTTTTAATTTTTAATAATAGCCATTTCAGTTTCTTTTTGAATATATATATATATATATATATATATATATTTCTATTTTATCATTTTTTTCTAGCATAAGTTTTACTAATTTATATATCTTTTTCAGTTCATGTCCTTGACAGATTGAGAGGAGTGAAGATATAGTATCAGAGTTTTTTGTTTTTTTTGATTAAGAATAGATTATCTCTTTTTCTTAATAAGACATAAGTTTATTAGAAGTTGTGGATTATCCACTTCTAAATTGATATTCTTTATAGACTTTTTTTTTGTTCTTGAGTGTTTTATTTTGTAATGAGAGCAGACATTCTTTTCTTTCTATTTTATTATCAGGATAGAGCTTGTTAAAATAAAAAGTGCAATTGTCAAGGACATGAATTGGAAAAAGATGCATAAACTAGTAAAATCTATATTGAAGAAAAATGATGAAATAGAAATAAAAAAGTATATATATTAAAGAAGAAATTAGAATGGATATTGCCAAAGATTAGAAAATATAATGACTCTTAAAATAAGATTAGGAACAAGAAAGACATTAACAAGAGTGAAAAAGGCTTCATTCTTCTTTCTATATATATTATCTATCTAAGAGCTTTGTAACAACGTTTTATAGAACTTCCAACATATGTTCAATTTGCACGATGTCGTGTTGTGGTTTGGCTACTATGTAAAAAAATTATACATGTATATTTGATGTACAATTTACTACTTAACTAAATGAAAGTCATATTAGTGGATTTTATTGGTTATAGGATGTGATTAGGTTACTAGTTTAGAAAGGATCTATTAAAAGGATTATTATTAAGGTTTATACAACCTTATTTTCTTTTAGTAGTGACTTTTGAAGTTAATTTTATATGGATAATAACTTGTATATATCTTAAGTCACCTATGTTAGACATTGGTGATCCTTAAGATCTTATTTACTTCTTTTATTTGGTGCTTAAAGCACCAAGTATGTAAATCTTATAAGAAGAAGGGTTAGAAAAGGGTTTTTAGTGTAAAAAGGGTAGTTTGGCCATCCATGTGGATGAATAGAGGTGGATGATAGAAATCTCTATTCTAATTGGCCAAAAATCATGCCCAATGGGCTTCAAGGAGGCTGCCCGAGGGTTTATTAGGAGTTAGGGTTTGTTTTTCGGGGGGAGTCGAACATCAGAGGCTAGGGTCATCAGGTTTAGGTTTTTGGGTATGGTTTAGGTGCAAATCTTGCATGATTTGGACTTTTAATGAAGGAGTTATAGGCACTCAAAGTTAGGGTGTCGATTTTGGACATACTGTCACTCTTTTGGATATATCTCGTGCATTCAGAGAGCAATCAAAGATCGGCAACTGAGGTTGGAAAGCGCACTTTCTCGGCTACACTTTTCACGTATATCTCGATAAAATCCAAGCTAGGATCAAGGAGATATTGCGAGTTGAAGTCAGTGCTTGTAAGCTAAAGGCAGTAAGTGACTCTGCTTAACTAGCGGTTACATTTTGAGCTATATCTTAGTCAATTTGATAGATTTTTGGCTCAAAATTTTCAGGAGTATATATATTTATGTCACAAGACTATGTACAAAATTTTTGTGGCATTAGGGTTTTGGGTTTGTGAGATATAGAGAAAATAGTGCTCGGGTGTCTCTGAGCTAGGGTTTTAAGCACCTGCTAGGGGTTTTGAGATATCGAACGATCGGAAGTATATTTGCGGTTGAATTTTTTTCTGGTAAAGCTTAAAGGTGAATTCTACCTTTCCTGAAAGTTTGAAGAAGACTGAACGGCTGGATCAGAAGATATGATTTTCTAAAGTTTGGAAAGAAAAACATCCTTTGCGGGAAAATATATTTTTAAGGGTTTTTGTTGCAAATTTGGACTTTTGTGCATACTAAAGGTGTTTTTGGGAGCCAAGACTTTATGGAGGTGTAAAAGGTGGATGTATAGAGCCATGATATGATTTTGGTATATAGATGAGTCTTTAAAAGGTTTTTAAGGATTTTCTACATATCATAGAGAAAACTTATGTACAAACCTACTTTAAAATAAGAGGTTTTAATCATACAAAACCTTTTTCTTATATTATCGTGTGTATTTGTCCTTCTTATTAAGGACAAATAACTCATTAGAGTTTAGCCAATAAATATTAAGTAAAATTCTCTACAGCTAGGTACCCGGTGTATTCCTAGATAGAAGTTCACGCCACGCGACAACGATACATGTTAAACTTGCAAGACAAGTTTCCTACATGTGCACCATGTACTTAGCTTGTTTCATAAGCTATCAATTATATGCAACATGTGGCTAACTTGTTGGCCAAGTTTCTCACCTACTAATCACCTATAAATATGTATAAAGATGAATTTGTGTTTATGAAACTTTTAAAAAGTTTTTCTATAAAATATTATTAAATTAACCTACTTCTATCTATTTCTATCTATACTAATTAGATAATTATTGGAATAAATCCTATGTCCATAATATTATCTCCTATTCTAGAGATGAATTCCACAAGAAGTGGTTATTACATGTTGAGCAAGTTCAAGATGCGTTGAATTGTATTTGCTACATATTCTGATCTTTGTTCTTTTTGAAGATAATTGATAGGTCTTCTCAGCCATTGATAGGATCACATATTAAAGCAAGAATACCACCCTATTATTTGATCATTGTTGAGGCCTTCATAACTTCCTTTAAAACAAATATTTCAAATACCATCAAGAATAGTTACTACCTGTCATGGATATAAGATTTATTCTAATAATTACCTAATTAATATAAAATAGAAATAGATAAAATAAGTTGATTTGATAATATCTAATACAAAAGCTTCATAGATACAAAATCACCTTTATACATGTCTATAGGTGATTGGTAGATTAGAAACTTGGTCAACAAGCTAGCCATGGGTCACACATGCTGATAGCTTATGGAACAAGTCAAGTACGTGGTATACATGTGGGAAACTTGTCGTGCAAGTTTGACACGTGTCTTGAAAATTAGACATGTGTAGGAGGTCTTATAGAATACTGCCATGTAGCTCTTAGTTAGATAGTATTTGTAGAGGCAAGAGTGAAGCCTTCTTCACTCTTGTCAACTCCTTTCTTGCTTCTACTCTAGTTTCAAGAGTCTATAGTTTTCTTGTCTTGTGGCAATAGCCATTCTAATTTCTTTTAATATACATACTTTCTTATTTCTATTTTGTTATACTTCTTAATAGAAATTTCATATATTTATTTGCTTTCATCGAGTTCTTATCCTTGACAAATTGACAAGAATATACATACAGTATTAGAGCTTTATTTTTTCTTGATTAAGAGTAGATTACCCCTTTCTCTTGATAAGACATAAGCATATTAGACATTGTGGAGTATCCACTTCTAAACTGATATTGTTTCTAGAATTTTTTTCTTTTGAGTGTGTTATTCTACATTTCTTGAAGTGAGAGTAGACACCTTCCTTCCTATTGTATTATCATGGCAGAGCTTGCAAAAATAAAGAGTGCAATGGCACAAATGCAAGAATAAATGAGAGAGCTAATTCTTGCAATGCATCAAGTCAGTTTACCACCACAAGGAGCAACAAAATTAGCAAGAAGTGAAGATATAGAGATGGTTGGAGCTGCGTCAATATCTACACTAAATCATACTACCTCACCTATGATAGAGCACCGTTCAAATATTAGAGAACTAAAAATTAGTTTGCTTGAGAAGTTTGATGGCACAAGATCTAAGTTTCAAAGATTCGTCAATCAAGAATAATTGGTGATTGAACTTCAACCTCAAAGTTATCCTACGCAAGGATCTCAAGTTAGATTTATTAAAATATTACTTTCAGGTTCTGCTTTATCATGGTTTTCATCTTTTCTTGAATGACGTGATCCAATATTGGATAATTTGCAGGCATTTTTAGTAGAATTTTGATATATGTATAGAAAACATGATACAATCTGTGTTGCATCCAACAAGATTCGCATCCTACAACAAGAAAATCGATCAGTGTTGTTATATGCTGTCGTGTTGTGATTTGGTTACTATGTAAAAAAATTATACATGTATATTTAATGTACAATTTACTACTTAGCTAAATGAAAGTCATATTAGTAGATTTTATTCGTTATAGGATGTGATTAGGTTGCTAGTTTAGAAAGGATCTATTAAAAGGATTATTATTAAGATTTATATAACCTTATTTTTTTTTTAGTAGTGACTTTTGAAGTTAATTTTATATTGATAGTAACTTGTATATATCTTGACTCACCTTTGTTAGACATTGATGATCTTTAAAATCTTATTTACTTCTTTTATTTGGTGCTTAAAGCACCAAGTATGTAAATCTTATAAGAAGAAGGATTAGAAAAGGGTTTTTAGTGTAAAAAGGGTAGTTTGGCCATCCATGTGGATGAATAGAGGTGGATGATAGAAATCTCTATTTTAATTGGCCAAAAATCATGCCCAATGGGCTTCAAGGAGGTTGCCCAAGGCATTATTAGGAGTTAGGGTTTATTTTTCGAGAGGAGTCAAACATCAGAGGCTAGGATCATAAGGTTTAGGTTTTTGGATCTGGTTTTTGGATCTGGTTTGCACTTTTTATGAAGAAGTTGTAGGCGCCCAAAGTTAAGGTGTTGATTTTGGACCTACTGTCACTCTTTTGGGTATAACTCGCGCATACAGAGAGCAATTGAGGATCGGCGACTGGGATTGGAGAGAGCACTTTCATGGCTACACTTTCTTATATACAATTTGATAAAATCCAAGCTAGGGTGAAGGAGATATTGGGAATTTAAGTCAGTATTTACAAACTTAAGGGTAGTAAATAACTTGCTTACATAGTGGTTACATTTTGAGCTATATTTTAGACAATTTCATAGATTTTTGGCTCAAAATTTTTAAGAGTGTATATGCTTATGTCGCAAGACTATGTGCAAAAGTTTTGTGGCATTAAAATTTTGGATTTGTGAGATATAAGGAAAATAGTGCTCGGGTGTCTCTAAGCTAGGGTTTTAAGCACCTGCTAGGAATTTTGAGATATCAGATGATCAGAAATGAATTTATGATTGATTCTTTCTTGTAATGAAACTTAAAAGAATTATCTACACTTTGAACTAAATCTTTTAGAAACTGAATGGTTGGATCAAGAGTTATTAAATTTTAAAGTTCAGTAAGAAATAAGTCCTTGCGGATGAATAAAGTTTTGAAGGGTTTTTGTAGAAATTTGAACCCTTTTTGTACAAACTTACTTGAATACAAGAGGGTTTATATATATAACTTCTCTTTTGTGAGATTTTTGTATTATTTGTCCTTTTTATTGAGGACAAATGACTTGTTGGATTTTGCCATCAAATTTCAAATAAACTCTCCACAGCCAGGTACCCAGTGTATTCCTAAATAGAAGGCCACATCATACAACAACGCTTTACAATTTTGACAACTAACGATTGATATGAAGTGGAATGATGCTGCACTCATCAACCAATTTCTCTATGGATTACAATATGAGGTAAAAAAATTAATGCTCAATTTACCTGATCTTCAAACATTAAGTCAAGTAATTGATTTTGCTGTGAAGTGTGACAATCAACTTTTTGAATTTCAATCCAAAAATTGTACAAAGGAGCCTCAACCTTATTATTCAATGGCAATATCAATGTCCTCATAAAACGTATATTCAAAAGTAGAAGACATGCAAATTGATGTGGTACGTTTTAAACCTCTTACTGAACAAGAAAAGATTTGGCATCGTCAAGGAGGATTATATTTATACTGTAGAGAACCTAAGCACACTACTCAACATTATCCAAAGAAATGACACAACTACAAAATGAGGAGTATGGCTATCAAAGAAGATAACATGTCGGAAAATGAATTTGTCCAGCTACAATAGAGACCATACAACTGGAACCGTGAGTAATTCCTAGTGAAGGTCTTATTCTCTCTTCCGAATCTTTTTCTTATTTTATAATATATATATATATATATATATATATATATATATATATATAGGACAAAAAAACTACAGAGCCTCTGCCTTATTAAATTCAAGAGCCTCAACATGCTTTCTAGATGAACAATTTGTTAAGAATCGTAAAATATCTTTAGTATAGAAAACTAAATCCATACATATAGAAGTCATAGATGGTTGTCCATTGTCTTTTGGAGACGTCACTCATGAAACTTGTCCTATAAAAGTAACTATAGATGGTCATAATAGCTACGTAACTTTTAACATAGTTAAATCTCTGTCTAATCTAGTTATTTTAAGTTTATCGTGGCTAGAAAAATATAACCTTCAAATGGATTGGAATTCTGATAGACTTGACTTTTTTCAGAATGTTATTAAATATCCTACTGACTAAGTAAAAAGCTATAAGCCTAATATAATAAAACCTGTACTTATAAGTGCAAAAGCTTTTATACACACAACAAAAGAAGGATCAACTTTTGCTATTTATGCCACACCTTTTTTTGATGGTAGAAAGACTTTAAGTGGCATTCCAAGCCAATATCTAGATTATCAAGACGTTTTTGAAAAAAAAAATGCAGATATTCTTCCAGAGCATCGTCCATACTATTGTTCAATCGACCTTAAGGAAGGAACTCAACCACCATTTGGACCACTCTACAGTTTATCACAGAATGAATTGGCTGAATTCAAGGCATATATTGAGGAGAATTTGGCAAAGAATTTCATACACCATTCTAAGTCTCCAATAGGAGCTCCAATTCTATTTATGAAGAAAAAAGATAGATCATTGCAAATGTGTGTTAACTTTCGAAGATTCAATAAGATCATAATCAAGAATATATATCCATTACCTTTGATATCAGGACTCCTTGACCAGTTAAATCAAGCTAAGATCTACACAAAAATAGATCTAAGAGGAGCATACAATCTAGTATGCATCAAAAAAGGAGATGAATGGAAAACTGCATTTCGAACTAGGTACAGACATTTTGAATATAATGTCATGCCTTTTGGACTTACAAATGCACCAACTACTTTTTAACATCTCATGAATGATATTTTTCGTGAGTTCCTAAATAATATTATTGTTTGCTACTTAGACAATATTTTGATCTATTCTAAGAATATAGAAGAACATGAAGTATATGTTCGTCAAGTATTACAAAAACTTAGAAATGCGGAATTGTACGCCAAGATGAAAAAGTGTGTATTTCACACTACTTAAGTTGATTTCTTAGGATACATCATTTCAAATGATGGTCTTATGATGGATCTTAAGAAAGTCCAGACAATCATGAATTGGAAGATTCCAAAGATGGTAAGAGATATTCAATGCTTGTTGAGGTTTGTCTGATGTCTTTTCTAGATATTCTTATTTTGTACCAAAAGAAGGAGATGCAACTTTTGAGTAACAAAGAACGGCCCTCTTGAAATCAGAAGAATTTCATCTTCGAGTAATGAAATCAACATTGAGTGTTGATTCAACTTTTTTAAGCAAATTCAGTCAAGTATGTCCTCAGACCCTCTTGTTCATGATATCAAAAATAATTCTTCCAAGTCTCATGATTCTTCTAAATTTGAGTTCAAGAATAACCTACTATATTTCGAAGGACGTCTATATGTTTTAGAAAGAGAAGCACGTTTACGTGTTCTTAAAGTATATCATGATTTTCCAGCGGTAGGACATTTTGGATACAACAAGACTTTGAAACTTATATAAAGAGATTTTTGGTGGCCTCAAATGTGGAACGCAGTCAAAGACTTTGTATAATTATGTGATATCTGTTGAAGATCAAAGACTCCTCATCATCGACCTTTTAGGCTTCTTCAACCATTACCTATTCCAGAACAACCATGGTCTTTTGTTTCTATGGATTTCATCACAGATCTTCTAAGCTCAAGATCTTATGACTCTATATTTGTGATAGTAGATCGGTTCACCAAGATGGTATATTTTGTGCCATGCACAAAATCTATTACAGGTGAAGAAACAACTAAGCTTTTCATTGATAATATCTATCGTTATTATGGATTATCTAAGGATATTATATTGGATAGGGGAACTCAATTTGTGTCAAGATTTTGGAGAACTCTTTTTAAGATCTTAAAAGTGGACATTAAGTTATCTTCAGCTTTTCATCCTCAAATTGATGGACAAATAGATCACGTGAACCAAGTCTTGGAGTAGTACTTAAGGTGTACCATCAACTACCAATAAGATGATTGGACAGCTCTTCTGCCATTGGCAAAGTTTGCTTATAATAATATGATACATTCTTCTATATAACAAACACCTTTCTTTGCCAATTATAGTTACCACCCACGACTTGATGCTTTTGACTTTTCAAAAGTTGATAATTCAATGGCAGAAGATTTGGCAAATTGTTTGTCAAAGCTACATGTAATAATGAAAGTGCAATTAAAAAAAGCTCAAGAATGATAAAAAACAAATATAGATGCATATCGCAAGGAATAACCACAATTCAACGTGGGGGACAAGATATGGTTACTTCATCGCAATATGAAGATTATTCATCTTTGTGATAAGTTGGACTATTGTAGGCTTGGACCTCTTCCTATTTCTGAACAAATCAATCTAGTTGCATATCGATTACACCTATTGGAGTCTATAACGATCCATCTTGTATTCTACGTATTACTATTTGAGCCATATAAGACAATGGATATATAAGGAAGAAGACATATGCCACCGCCTCCTATAGAAGTGGACAATGTTGAAGAATTTGAGATTGAAGAGATTTTAGATTCAAGGCGGCGCTGAAATCAACTAGAATATCTTGTACATTGGCGCGTTGTTGCGGAAGAGAGGGTTTGCCTCAAGAAAACATTGAGCTTTTGGCCGCAACTAATTTTCTCAAACAAATTGCAAGATGAAAGAAATTCCAAATTTATATATATAATTTGCCTTTTTAGGGCCAATTACATCACATACAAAAGTCTTAGATGCACAAGAGCACCCAAGTTTGGTAAAACACACTAAAACCTTATTTAACCTTGAGAAGGATTTTACTTGAAACCTAATAGTACATATCTTCTAATCGGACCATCCAAACTAGCTCAAATTTTTCAATAAGTACTGATGTATTTTTAAAAACTACCACAACAAATTTTGACTATAGATTTGTTGCCAATCGTTAGATATCACCGATAATGTTACGGTAGTTTCAAACCCTTCACTATTGATACCTGCACGCAAAATTCTTTATATCTCATAAGTCCAGCATCCAAACGCCCTGAAATTTAGTATGTAGTTTTCCAAAACAATAATATACATCTTTAAAAATTTTGAGCCAAAAATTCATCCAAGAGAGCAAGATATGGCTCAAACCATCACTATGAACAAATAGTAAACTTACTTCCCTTGGAATTAGATGCTGTGAGTTCAATATGCAATATCTCCTTTATTCAAATTCTAAAAGCAATTATTTCTTCACAAAAAGTGTAGATCTTAAAATCACCTTTTCAATCACACCTCCTGATTTCCAAAAGCTCTCATGTAACTCTGTATATTTTGAAAAGAGTAATAGTATATATCAAATCTTCACCTCAATTTTAAATAATTATATCTTTTTCATCCCAACTCCAAATTGCCAATTTTCTGTGTTCAGATTATATTTAAAAACCTAATCTTTCTAATCCTAACCTTCGTTCTTTGAATGGCCACCTCAAAGTTGCTCCAGACCTCAAGAAGACGGTAGATAGCCCCTAGAAGCCCATTGGACATGACCACCGGCCAATGGAGGTGAAGGCCCCCATTCCTATTCTTCATCCATCTATTTTTTTTACATTGGTGGTTCAGATTTTCATCCTTAGGTCCAATTTCAGCTCTTAGAACATTATACTAAACATTTAGGTTCCATATAACTTAAACACTATAGCCAAAAAAAAAAGAAAATAATCAAATATAATTTCTATCAACTCTATCTAAATTAATTTACTAACCATTCTAGATCATACTAGAGTTTATTAACATATTAAGTAATTTAGTTGGTTTTTATACATTATAACTATTTACAACACGATAGCGTATATAATATTAGTGAACACACATAGGAGCCATCGTAGAATCTAACAAATGCATGAATAAAAGTCAGTATATTTTATCGACAACATTCGTCAAAATTAAGATAAAAAAAATCAAGAAAATCTTTGATATAAAGCAAAGCAAGTTCTATAGAGGTTTCATCCTATCTTATATCATTGTTTGTTATTTCTTTAGATTTGTTTGTGCTAAAGAGATGGAAGATCAACAACCAGTGAATTCAGCTTAAGAGCCATCATTTGTTGGTTTTCCAGATGAGACATTATGACTTTTACAACCTTCAAGATGACGGAATAGAGATGAAGACCCTCAAGAATGGCATGTCTTTCCTTGGATTGATGGCAAAATATAACATGTTTGGTATCACGACCTTGGAAAAGACTCCCGATGTTTGGTGATACTTTTAGAAATAGGAACTACTCTTGATGGTGTTCCTAATGTTTTCTTTGAAGAAAGTTATGAAGGCCTCAACAATGATGAAATAGTAGGGTGGTCTTCTCGCCTTGATATGGGATATTATCGATGGCTGAAAGAACCTATCAACTACCTTCAAAAGGAACAAAGATGAGAGTATGTGGCAAGTACAATTCAATGTATTTTGGACTTCCTCAACATGTAATCACCGCTCCTCATGGAACTCATCCCTAGAAGAAGGGATAATGTCACAGATATAAAATTTATTCCAATAATTATCTAATTAATATAAAATAGAAGTAGTTAAAATAAATTGATTTGATAATATCTGATAGACAAGCTTCCTAGAAGCTTCATAGATACAGAATCACCTTTATACATGTTTATAAGTGATTGGTAGGTTAGAAACTTGGTCAATAAGCTAACCATGTGTCACACATGTTGATAGCTTGCGAAACAAGGTAAGTACATGGTGCACATGTGGGAAACTTGTCGTGCAAGTTTGACACGTGTCTTGAAAATTAGACATGTGTAGGAGGTCTTATAGAATACCGCCACGTAGCTTTTAGCTAGATAATATTTATAGAGGCAAGAATAAAGCCTTCTTCAGTCTTGTCAACTCCTTTCTTGCTTCTAATCTAGTTTTAAGAGTCTATAGTTTTCTTGTCTTGTGGCAATAGCCATTCTAATTTCTTTTAATATATATACTTCTTTACTTCTATTTTGTTATACTTCTTAATAGAAGTTTCATATGTTTATTTGCTTTTATGAAGTTCTTATCCTTGACACTATTTCTAAAAATATCACCAAATATTGGGAGTCTGTTTTAAGATTGTGATACCAAACATATTGTAACTTGTCATCAATCCGTGGAAGAATATGTCATTTTTGAAGATCTTCATCTCTATTTTGTCATCTTGAAGGTTATAATAATTGTAATGTCTTATTTGGTACGTCAGCAAACAATGGTTTTTGAGTTGAATTTGCAGGTTATTGATTCTCTATCTCTTTGGCACTAAAAAATTCAAAGGAATAACAAACAATAATACAAGATAGAAATAAATCTCTATTGAACTTATTTTATTTTATAGTAAAGATTTTTTTGATTCTTCATCTTGATTTTGATGGATGTCATCAATGAAATACATTATCTTTTGTTGATACATTTGTTAGATTCTTAAATGGTTCTTATGTGCATTCACTAATATCATATTTTCACTATTTGATAAGATATTCTAGCTGATTTTAATGTTGTCTTGAATCTATGACCTCTTCTATCTCAAATTCTTTATTGTTGTCTACTTCTATAAGAGGCGATGGCATTTGTCTTCTTTCTTGTATATCCACTATGTTATATGACTCAAATAGTGACACATAGAATATAGGATAGATCTTGATAGATTTTTATAGGCATAATCAATAAGCAACTAGATTAATTTGGTTACAAATAAAAAATGGTTCAAGTGTATAATAATCTAGCTTGTCATAAGAACAAATAGTATTGATATTATGACAAAGTAATCATATTTTATTGTCCACTTGGAATTGAGGTTATTCCTTGTGATAGACATTTGTATTAATTTTTTTATCATTCTTGAACTTCTTTTAATTGAACCTTCATTGTTGTATGTAGTTCTTACAACCAAATTGCTACATTTTGCACTGCAAGATTATCAACTTTTAAAAAGTCAAAAGTATCAAGTTGTAGATGATAACCATAATTAATAAAAAATGAAGTTTATTAAATAGAAGAATGTATCAAATTATTGTAAGCAAACTCTGCCAATGGCAAAAGAGTTGTCTAATCATCTTGATGATAGGTGATGGTATACCTCAAATATTATTCTAAAACTTGATTTATTCATTCTAATTGTCCATTAGTTTGAGGATAGAAAGCTAAAGATAGTTTTGAAAAAGATTTACTAAAATCTTGATACAAAATGCATTCTTCTATCTGATATAATATCCTTTAATAATCTATGATAGTGATAGATATTATCAGAAAGAGTTTAACTATTTCTTCACCTGTAATAGATTTTATATATAATAAAAAATATGCCATCTTGATGAATCGATCTACAATCACGAATATAAAGTCACTACTAAAACTGTCGGTAGTCTTCTAGAACCTTTATAATTTTTTAGAATCTTTTGGAATCTTTTAAAACCTTCTAGAATCTCCTCAATCTTCCAAGACCTCCCGTAGATTTTTTAGAGTTTTCCAAAATCTTCCTCAAATTTCTAGGATATTCTAAGATACTCTTAGAAGGTCCAATAGGACATAAGGCCTCATAGTATAAATAAGAGGTAGAACTAAGGAACACCTCAGTCTTGCCAACACAAATCTTGGAGTAATCTAGAGTGTTGTCTTGTTCTTGATATTAATCCAATTTCTTATTCTTGATCTAGTTCTTGTTCTTGTCCATCTAGTTCTTTTTTCTTAAAATTATTCTGGTTCTGATTTCTTCTCCTTAATTCTTTGCTAACTTGCTAACTTGCATCCTTGACAATTTGGCAAGACTTACTTACATAATCATATCAGAGCTTAGATCTCTTGATAGAGAGTAGATTATCCCTTTCCAAAATACTATTGTATTCTAGAAGAGTGCGGACTACTCTCTTCTAGACTGATATGTTTACTTGTTGTAGTTGATTTTTTTTTGGAAAGAGTGGATTATCCCTTTTTTAAGTTATATCACTACATTTTAGAGCTTGCGGATTACCCTCTTCTAAACTAATTGTCTCAAAGTATTCATTTTAGTATAGAAAATACTAACAGCTTATCGATTTTTTCTTTTTTAAGATAGAAATAGATCAGGTTAATGGAGGTGCATCCTTACAAACAAAGAATAGAATGGCAACACTTGCAGATCTTTGAGCCCTATTAAATACAATACGAGAAGAAATGATTTTTTTCCGCAATCGAAGAAAAGAATCGCAAATGGAGCAAGTATTTGAAGAAACTAAGTGAGAGATTCATAACTTACAATAAGAGATTATTTGATTAAAAGAAGTAAGCGGTAAACAAGCTATGCACACAACTTTTCTAGAAGTTCCAAGGGTTGTCATAAAAGAGCCAAAAGCTAGTATGCCTGATAAGTTTGATGGAACAAGATCCAACTTTCGAGGTTTTGTATAACAAGTGCGACTTTACTTATAACTATATCTATCTTGTTACCTAGATGGATTCACTCAAGTTGCTTTTGTGGGCACCTTTTTATCAAAAAGTGCTCGATCATGGTTTGCGCCACTATTGGAAAAGAATTCTCCGATCTTGTACAACTTAGAAGCTTTTATAGAGAGATTTACTATTGCATTTGGAGATAGTCATCAAGAAAGAGTGGCAGAGAAGAAGATCCAAAATCTACGATAAGGACAATGTTCAACTACAATTTATGCCGCAAAATTTCAACAACTTACTTGTGATCTTGATTGGAATGATAAGACTTTTATGACTTGCTTTTGTTATGGCCTAAAGGATGATATAAAGAATTTATTGATCACGATGCTAAGGATTGAAAGCTTAGAGGAACTCATAGCTCAAGCTATTACTTGTGACAATTGCCTATTTGAACTACGACAAGAAAGGCGATCAATTTTCAGCAATATCTATCAAGGTACGACTGCTACATCTTCAAAAGTATTGAAAAAGCCATTAATATATCTTGAGCATATGCAGATTGATACGACTCAATTCAAGCCAATAACACCAATAGAAAAGATTAGACATCAGCAAAAGAATTTATGCTTATATTGTGGAAGATCCAATCATAACGCAACAAATTGTCCAAATAAGTCTAAAGAATTCAAGGCATGAGGTATAATATCCAAATTAGAAAGGTCAAAATATGAAGACGTCCAGCCACAGTAGGGACCTTATGGTTGGACACCTCCAAATCTAAAGTACCAGAAAAAAGTCTCTTTTTACCTCCGGATCCAACATCTTATTTTATACTTCTTGTATATATAAGAACCTTGAAACAAGAAATTTTTGCTAAAGCTGTTTTAGATATTGGAACCTCAGCATGCTTCATGGATAAGGATTTTGCAACCAAGCACAATCTACTACTTGTAAAGAAGACCCATCTTGCACCAGTTGAAGTCATTGATGGACAAAACCTTGCATCAGGAAATATTGTCGAAGAAACCCAACCGTTGGAAGTGATACTAGGAGATCAAGTATCACAAATTGTTTTCAATATCATTAGATGTCCGACAAATCCTATTGTCATTGGACTTCTTTGGTTTAAGCTACATAATCTTGATATTGATTAGAGTACGCGAAAGAATTTCTCAAGATCCACACATCAAAAGAAGAAATGAGATACTGCTCTATTCCTTAAAGCTAAAGCATTTATGCAAGCAGCAAAAAAAAGAGATGCATTTGCATTGTATGCTATCCCAATAAAAGATCAAACGGAGCATCTAAAGTAGGAAATTCCTAATTAATATCACGACCTGGAAGATGTATTTGAAAAGAAAAAAGTAGACATATTACCTGAACATTGTCTTTATGATTGTGCAATCGACTTACAAGATGGAGCTCAACCTCCATTTGGTCCCATTTACAATCTGTCACAAATTGAGCTTACAGCCTTACGAAAATATATTGATGAAAATCTAGCCAAGAATTTTATTCGACATTCAAAATCGCCTACTGGAGCTTCTATATTATTTGTGAAAAAGAAGGATGGTTCCTTACGCATGTGTGTTGACTATCAAGGTTTGAACAAGATAACTATAAAAAATTACCATCCATTACCATTAATCTCAGGATTATTGGAACAATTAGGACAAGCAAAGATTTTTATAAAGATTGATTTGAGAGGCGCCTATAATCTAGTCAAGATTAAAGAAGGAGATTAATGGAAGACAGCATTTAGCATAAGGTATGGACATTTCAAGTACAATGTTATGCCTTTTGGACTTACAAATGCACCTGCAGTCTTCCAACATATGATGAATGATATCTTACAAGAATACTTAGATGACTTTGTAGTCATCTATTTGGACGATATCTTGATCTTTTCTAAGAATGAAGAAGAGCATGAATATCATATATGGAAGGTATTAAAGAAACTACGAGAAAATGGATTATATGCCAAATTAAAAAAATGCTCTTTCCACCAACCATCACTGGAATTTTTGAAATATATTGCTTCTAAAAATGAGATTTCCATGGATCTAAAGAAGATACAAACTATTATGGAGTGGAAACAACCGTCATCAATTAAAGATGTACAATATTTTTTGAGATTTGTAAATTTCTACAAAATCTTTATCAAAGAATATTCCAAGATTGCGGCTCCATTAACGCAACTTACAGACAAAGACAAATTTATTTGGGATGATAAGGCTGAAGAAACATTTAAAAGGTAAAAGAGTCTTTCACCTCTACTCTTATATTTGTCTATGCAGATCCAACAAAACCATTTATTCTGGAAATGGATGCCTTAGATTTTGTATTGGGATCTATACTCTTTCAAATTGGTGATGATGGTCAACTACATCTAATAGCATTTTGCTCTCAAAAATTTTCAGCTGTAGAGATTAATTACGAAATCCATGACAAAATTGTTGGCAATTGTTGATGCTTTTGAAGAATGGCGCCATTTATTGGAAGGAGCTCAACACAAGATCATGATATATACCGACCACAAAAACTTGGAATATTTTATGAGTGCTTGAGTCCTAAATTGTAGACAAGCATGATGGAGCATGTCATTATCTCGATTTGATTTTATAATTACATATTATCTAAGAAAACTTCAAGGAAAATCAAATGCCCTTTTTCAATGATCATATCTTACACCAAGAATAAGAAACATTATATTGGATCAACAAAAATCAATCATGTTGAAGCCGTCCAATTTATTATTAAAGATATCAACGATATCTACCTATACACATATACAATTTTTAAGATAGAAATCCAAAAAGCAATGAAGACAGATCCATTTATAAAGAACATCCAACAACGTTTAAAAAATGCACATGTAGAAGAAAACAATAATTTCAAATTAGAAGATGGATTGTTATACTTCAAGAATCTCCTATATGTTCTTCCAAGACCTACAAGACTTCAAATCCTTCAAGCTCGACATGACCTTCCAACAGCTGGACACTTTGGCTTCAATAAGACCTTGGAATTGATATCAAGAGACTATTGGTGGCCTCAAATGTTGAAATTGGTGAAAGAATTCATCCAATCATACGAAATTTGTGCGCAAACAAAGATTCCAAGATACCAACCATATGGACTTTTGCAACCCCTTCCAGTTTCTAAGGGCCCATGGCAATCGTTATCTATGGACTTTATTATAGACCTCCCAATTTCAAATGGAAAAGATTCAATTTTTGTGGTGGTAGATCGTCTTACCAAGATGGCACACTTTATCTCATGCAATAAGACTATTTCCAAGGAGGAAACAGCCAAGCTTTTTATTGATAATATTTACCAAATACATGGCCTTTCAATTGACATTATTTCACATCGATGACCACAATTTGTATCAAACTTTTGGAGAGGATTATTTCGGCTTTTAAAGATCAAGATCAACATCTCATCCGCTTATCATCCTCAAACTGACAGTCAAACAGAACGAGTGAATTAGATCTTAGAACAATATCTTTGTTGCAGTATAAATTACCAACAAGATGATTGAACGGACTTTCTACCATTGATTGAGGTTGCATACAATAACTCCGAATATTCTTCAATAAAGCAAATTCCATTCTTTTCAAATTATGGATACCACTTTAGAACAGATCCATTCTAAATTGAAGATGTGAGAAGCCTTGCTGCAGAGAATCAAGCTACATATTTAAAAACCATCCATGAAGAATTGAAATTCCAATTATAAATAGCCCAAGATCGATATAAAGATTATGTAGACATTCATCACAAGAACCAACCAAATTTCAAAGTAAGAGATTGTGTTTGGTTACTTTGACAAAATATACAAACAAATTGACCATCACAAAAATTAGACTATCAAAGACTTGGACCTTTTACAATTCTACACCAAGTAAATCCAGTAAGTTTTTGTCTTGAATTACCAAGTAGCATGCACATTCATCCAGTCTTTCATGTCTCATTTTAAAAACCTATTATAAATCAAATATTATCGAAAGAACTATTCCACCACCAGCTCCAGTTGAAGTCAATCAAGAGATTGAATACGAGGCGGATGAAATATTGGATTTACATATAAAACATGGACGATTGGAATACTTCATCCATTAGAAGGGCTATGGAGTTAGCAAAAGAACATAGAAACCCTCAGATAACCTTAAGAATGCACCTAAGAAGATTTGCCAATTCCATCAACAATATCCAAAAAAACCTAGATTCAATGGTCATTAAAGATTTCATGGATAATAGCATCTCTTGGCTTCTTAATGACGCTTCCTATCAACAACAAAAGACCAATATAAAAAGAGGAGAGCCATGCCAAGACCTATACTTATATTTTCCTAGGATAGAATAGATCTTGCTAGAAGCTTATTAGTTATTTTGTCAAATCTTTGCATTTTAAGGGAATTGCAGGAACAAGAGTCAGAAGACTCTTCTAACATACAAGCGGCTGGAGAATCATTGCAACTTTTGCAATCTGCTAGGTTTGAAGAATATGGACAAGGTGAAGAAGGAGTATTCCAAAGTCAAGTAAGGCCACGCTTGGAGTCTTTGGAGATACGGCCTCATCACAAAAATCTTGATTCAAATGTCCGAGCTTTGTTAATACTCCTCGAAGTTGGAAGGGTGATTTGAGGTGGACCAGAAATTATGTTTGGAGGATGTTTTAAAAGTCGCAATGAAGAACAAATTCTTGGATGGGATGTTGGTCTAATAGAGGTTATATCTGGAGGTCATCGACGCCATCTCAAGGGTCCTATTGAGCCGATAACCAACGATTAAAAGACAAAATATGTTGCTTCTCTACTCCGACGAATTCTAGAATTTTTACGTATATGATTTGATTATCAAATTGCTTTGGCTCCTCGTGAAACTCGTCGCTAGAAGAAAAGATGATGTCACGGATATACTTTAAGCTACTACTAGAACTGTCGGTAGTCTTCTAGAACCTTCTATAGCTTTCTAAAATCTTTTAGAATCTTTTAGAACCTTCTAGAATCTTCTTCAACCTTCCAAGACTTCCCGTAGACTTTTTAGAGTCTTCTTGAATCTTCCTTAAGCTTCTGGGATATATTTTGAGATCTTCTTAGGACCCTCTAAAATCTTCTTCAACCTTCTTAGAGCTCCCGTAGACTTTTTAGAGTCTTCCAAATTCTTCCTCAAGCTTCTAGGATCTTCTAAGGTACTCTTAGAAGGTCCAATAGGACATAAGGCTTCATAGTATAAATAAGAGGCAAGACTAAGGAGCACCTCAATCTTGCCAACACAAGTCTTGGAATAATCTAGAGTGTTGCCTTATTCTTGATATTAATCTAGTTTCTTATTCTTGATCTAGTTCTTTTTTTTGTCTATCTAGTTCTTTTCTTGAAGTTATTTTGATTTCTTTCTTTAGTTCTTTGCTAACCTGCTAACTTGCATCCTTGACAACTTAAAAGTTAATGTAAAAAATCCAGTAGCAATTTCCCTTTAAGTAACTATTAACTTTAATTAGATAATATGTAGTACCACCTTCAAGCCTTCTAATATTGTGCTAATTTTTTCCTTTATCCAACTAATAGATCTCAAGATATTACAAAAATTCCAACCAAGCCTAAACTATCAACTTTCAGTACCTCTTTGTACTAAAGACTGAATAACTTTCAAATGCACTATTAGATTGCTATAAATTTTTATTTAATCTTAGCACACTCAGTCAATCACAAACTTTCAAAATTTCAAGTGTAGATGTTATACCAATTGCACGAAATAGTTACAAGTCCTAGCTCTAATTTTATTACATAAAAACATAATCTCCCATACAAACCTTAACTTTGAATAACAATTGCTAAGTCTTTCAAAATCCTATGGCAACAAACTTAATGTTGTTGGAATGAGCTTCAAGCTAGGTCTCAAATCCTAGTCGCCAATCTATAAATATCCTGACTCCCTGCCGTTGGTACTTGTTTTTGTGGCTAGAGATCTAATTTCAACCCTGTCTCATATCCAGTGTCGTAATATGTGCAATTTTGCTCAAGAATGCTCCGGGCACCTTACTGTGGAAGATAAAAAAGAAATACACAATAACAAGATCCTAACAATTCTAATAGAATTTTAAACAACTTCTATTAAACCTTAACAATATTAATCAAACTTTGATCCAATCTTAAAGAAATTATAAAAGAAAAGTAAATGAATCATATATTAATCATAAAAGAAAATAATATATAAAATAATAAATTTAGAAAATACTAAAAATAAAAATCTTAAAATCCTAAGTCATACCTTGGTCAAATTCTAGTAAAATCCTAATCAAAATCCAAGTCAAATCCTAATCAAAATCCAATTCAAATTCTAAGTCAAACCCTGATCAAATCCTAATCCTAATCAAATCTTAAATCTTAAATCAAATCCTAAATCAAATCTTAAATCTTAAATCAAATCCTAAATCAAATCTTAAGTCAAACCTTGGTCAAACCTTAATCAAATCTTAGTCAAAATACTAAACCCTAAATCAAATCCTAAATCAAACTGTGGTCAAATCCTAGTCAAATCCTAAGTCAAACCCTAGGTCAAATCCTATTCAAATCATAGATCAAATCCTAAATCAAATCCTAAATCAAACCCTGGTCAAGACCTAAATAAAATCCTAAGTCAAATCCTAGTCAAATCCTAAGTCAAATCCCAAATCTTAAATCAAATCCTAAATCCTAAACCAAACCCTAAATAAATCTTAAATCAAATTCTAACCAATTCAAATCAACCCTAGGGAAAATTAGAACCTCAATATCTGTTGATTAGACCATTGATCTTATTTAAAACTTTGTACACCTTTCAATCTCTTAGTCAACAATAAGCACAACAAATTGGAAGGAAATCAAACTTACTAAATAGAAGAATAATCCTAAAACTTTCTTGGGTGTTGGTCGGCCTCCTTCTCCAACCTTGATGGTGATCTTCTAGTATTGATTTCTTCCTCTTTCATCGTTCAATCAGTCTCAAATCACTCATGTGTATAGGAAAACAAGTCTACTATCCATACAAACAAAGTTTACTCTAATCCAACTGGCAGATTGCTCAAGATCTCAAAAATGTTGATTGACCCTCAAAACTTAATTTTCGAGACCTTGACCCACTTAAACCCTAATTACGTACAACTAAATTGTTAGATTCAGCTCAAATTCATAGTACACATTAACAACAACAATATCCAAAAATCCACAAATTTTGAATTGTGGATCTGCTACAAAACTTTGGAATTGCCTAGAACATCAACCCTATTTTATTTCACAAAATCCCAAGTTGCCCAAAACAAGCTTGACTTTGCAAAGCTATTATAAAGTCATTTCTTCTCCAAATCACTCAAAACCAACTCTTATACCAAATCTCTTAAGTCCACTCCCTAATCCCAATCTCCGATTTGCAAAAAATCTTTTGGATCTGCCGTAGGCATGCGGTTTTATGCCCCGGGGTCTAATTTCGACCCCAGCTCATAACCGGTCCTTTTCGAGTATCTATTTTGAGATTTTTGTGGTAAATTATTCTGAAACCTCTTCTTAACTCCCTCCTATATATGCCTATATTATTTTATTTCTCAATCTATTTTGTTTTGCCTTACTTATGGCCCTACAAAGTAAATAGAAGCTCATTTGTAAAAAGGGCAGCATTAACACTCATTAATTTTATTCTCTTTTTACTACTATCTATTTTTCTAAGATAATTTGCTACAATATTTTGAACTAAGATCTTCTATAATATACTATTTCCACACTCTTTCACCTAATAGTCATGTTACATCACGACACCGGTCGATCCCTGAATATCAATTCAACTAATTCTAAGGATTTTTAAGCTTAATCTTATTTTCAACTTAATCCTAGTATCAACCATACTAACTATTTAACTTATCTATCCTATTTTTATTAACTTATGGCTTTTTAAAAGCAGTAATAGAATTTGTACAACTTGAAAAGAAAATTCAATAACTAACTTTTATCTATTAGCTATTAAAACAAGAAAATAATCTAAGAAGCTTTCATAAATCTTTTTTTAAATATCTTAAGTTTCTATTGAATTAAGATAATCAATTATTAAGTATAAATTATTCTTATCCATATTTTTCACTATATAATCATATTACAATAGGACACTGGACATATGGTTGTAGACGGTGAAGTTGTAGCTTACAAATATGCAAAAAATCTTAATAGATTTCATCCATATAAGAAGAGCATGATTGAATTTCAATTCAAAAGTGCTGAAATCTAATACAAAGTGCTCAAAAACACTCTTCTTCATAACTTCAATCATATATAAAATCCAATTGCCTTGTAATTTTTATAATTAGGCAACTTAGATTTTTCTTTGCAAGTCCTAATCTTAATCATGGAGCTTCAGCAAACTATAATTCTTAATCTAAGCATCTACTTGATGTAAAATTTTGTATGCAAATACTACTATAAGTCTTCTATATATTCAAAAAAATTTAATCTAATCCAACTAACATATTATAGAAAATCATCTAAAAACCACATTGATGTTATTTGGGTGCCAACTTAATAGTTGATGTAAATGCTCCAGCAATAATTTCTCTTTCTTTGACTATTAACTTTAGCTAAAAATTGGTGTATAACTTGACCTCTATGTCTTCTAGCATTGTACTAAATTTCACCTTGTTTCAACTAATAGATCTCTAAATATCGCAAAAATCCTAAACTATCAAAAATTACAATTTTGGTATCTTCTTGTACTAAACATTGAAGATCTCTTAACTACACCATAAAATTACCACAAATTTTTATGTAGTCTTAGCACATTCAATCATCCATATATTATCAAATTTTCAATTATAGATGTTACATCTATTATACAAAATATCTAAAGGTGCAAGTCTTAATTTTATTGCATAAAATTCCAATCACCAATATAAACCTTGAATTTAGACAACAATTGTAAAGTTCTCCTAAATCTTATAGAAACAAGTCTTATGCATTTAAAATAAGCTTTAAGCTAGCTTTCAAATTCTAATCACCAATCTCCAAATAATCCCATATTTTGCCCTAGGTGGCCATTTTTGTGGCTAGAGGTCTGATTTTGACCATGTTCCATAAATGGTCAATCCTTGAATATCAATCCAACCTATTCTAAGGATTTTAAAGATTGATCCTATTCTTAACTTAATTATAGTATCAACCATATTAATTATTTATCTCTTCTATTTTATTTTTATTAATTATTTATTTTTATTTATGGTTTTTTTAAAATAATGAAAGAATTTATATAACCTAAAAAAAAAAAATTAATAACTAACTTTTATCTATTGGCTATCAAAATAAGAAAAAAATCTAAAGGGCTTTTATAAAACCTTTCTTAAGTATCTTGAATTTTTATTGAACGAAGGTAATTAAATATAAAATAGAAATTATTCTTGTTTATATATTTTATTACATAAATATATTACAATACAATAACAAGGAGTAGTGATTATATATTAAAGAAATCCAAGATGCACCAAATTATATTTGTTACATATTCAGATCATTATTCCCTTCAACAGAAGTTGATAAGTCTTCTCAGTTATGGATAGTGTCCCATATCAAAGCAGAAGGACCACCCTAATATTTGATCATTATTGAGGCCTTCATAACTTCCTTCAAAGAAAATATTTGGAACACCATGAAGAATATTTCCTACTTCTAAAAGTTTCATCAAACAGTAAGAGTCTCTTCCAAGGTCATGATATCAAATACATTCTATCTCACCATCAATCCAACAAAGAACATGTTATTCTTGAAGATCTTCATCTCTATTCCATCGTCTTGAAGGTTGTCATAGTCATAATGTCTTGTACGGTAAGTCAGCAAATGATGGCTCTTGAGCTGAATTTGCTGGTTGTTGATTCTCCATTTCTTTGGCACTAACAAATTCAAAGAAATAGTAAATGATGATATATGATAGAATAAAACTTCTATTAAACTTGCTTTATTTTAAAATAAATTTTTTTTTGACTCTTTATCTTAGTTTTGATAGATATTGTTCATGAAATGTATTGACTTTTGTTGATGTATTTGCTAGATTTCTAAATGATTCTCATGTATATTCACTAATATTATATCCACACCAATATACAAGATATTCCAACCGATTTCAATGCCATCTTGAATCTAAGACCTCTTCTACCTTAAATTCTTTATTATTGTCCATTTCTATAGGAGGCGGTGGTATTTGACTTCTTCCTTGTATATCCATTATCTTATATGACTCTAATAGTGACACATAGAATATAAGATGGATTTTCAAAGATTTTGGTAGGCATAATCAATAAGCAACTAGATTGATTTGTTCACAAATTAAAAATAGTCCAAACTTATAGTAATCCAACTTCTCACAAAGATAAATAGTCTTGATATTATAACAAAGTAACCATATCTTATTGCCTATGTAGAATTGAGATTGTTCCTTGCGATAGACATGTGCAATAATCTTTTGATGTTCTTGAGCTTCTTTTAATTGAGCCTTCATTATTGCATGTAGCTCTGACAATGAATTTGTCAAATCTTTTGCCATAAGATTATCAACTTTTGAAAGGTTAAAAGTATCAAATTGTAGATAATAACCATAATTGGAAAAAAAAAGAATTTATTAAATAGAAGAATATATCAAATTATTGTAAGAAAACTTTGCCAATTATTAGAGACATATACTCCACTATTGTGGTGAGAGTCTTAGCCCTAAGAAACACTGGATCTTTTTTGCCTCTAATTTCTTAAGTGCAAGATGAGATTCATAAAGTTCATAAAATTGAAGAATTTACATAAAAACATACTTTATTAACCCTAATATATTCTGCCTTTAGAAACCTGCCCTCAAATTTGTCCATAAATCCTAGGATATCACATCAATTGAAGCAAAATTTGGATACAAAGTACTTAAGGAAGTAAGAAAGAAAATCCCATAATCCTTTTGATTATAACTCATGTGGTTAGAGAGAACCATGTTGTCAAAGAAATCCCTCCATACTGCCTTTGATTCTGGACTCCCTTTGCTTCACACCTTTATTGCTCCTCATTATCAAAACCCCAAGTATTGAAATTTGTTAGGCTTGTTTCTTGCTTTATGTTGTAAACATCCTCCAATTTTTGCTCCAAAATTCCTCTTTGAACTAGAGTTATAGACTCTACCCTTCTCCTTTAATTCTATCTTCTAACAACTCTAGATCCGACTACACATTTCCTCATAATTCTTTAAACATAACTCCAATAGGATTCAATTTTTTATACAACTTAATAGACTCATATATCTACAAATCCCAATAAATTTTACTCAAAATTCTATTCTGATCACAAAGATATGCTCCCCCAAACTTCACTAACTTGGAGATAGACCCCTATCACTTTGAAAGAGTATAATATTTTTTTCATAAGACAAATGAGTATCAAACTTACTTTCATCTCTTCCTTAACTTGCTTAGATCACGTCTACTAAATTTCACACTCAAATTCATTCTCTAACTCCATTCATACCCAAAAAACCCACACACACACTTTGCCCATACAAACCCCAATTCTGCTTTCACTCTATTTCTCTTTTCACCTACATCCGGTTACAATTTCACTCATAACTCTTTGCTCAAAGATCATATTGACTTAAGATTTTGATTCAAAGTAGTAAACTCTATAAGGAACAAAACCCCAACAAAATTTGCCTCTAAAGTCCAAATGCTTCTCAAGAGCCGAGGCCCGAAATTTAGTAACCCTCACTGCCCTAGTCTTAAACACCTATAACTTTGACGACTCATATCTCTCTTGGTATTTAACCAGAAGACATGAAAATTATTTCTATATGTTCTTTATTTTGTCTACTACATATCTACAAAATTTGCACTTAAAATACTCTCCAAGCTTCTTCTACACACAAAAATGTATACTGCCTATCAAAAAAAAATCTTATGCCTCCAAAAGAACCCCCCCTTCTTTCTTCTTCACGACCCCTTCTTGTCATCCCGGCTTGGTCTTCCTTCTTCCCTTGGTCAAAGAGACACCTCAGCCATGTCTTTCCACCTCTTTAATCTTTTCTTTTGGATTAATTTGAAGAAATCTCACTTTTTGAGGTAAATTTCTATTCTATCTTCTTATTACCGTTTTTCTATCAACTTCTCTTCTAATTTCAGTCCACAACATTTAAGTTTAGATCTAAAATAGAAGAGAATAAAGACAAAATAGATCTAATAAATAGAAAAAAATCTAATAAATAGAAAGAAACAATTAAGATTAGATTAGAGATAAAAAAGAAAGAACTACATCCTACACTGCCAAGTCAAAGAAGCTTGTGTGGTTAAGTTCTTAGCTACTTTGGAGTTGACGTGGATTTGAATCCACTTGACTTCACTATAGAAATCATGAACTTCGTGACTTGAATGCTTCTTGTTAATTTCGTGAGGAAATTAGTAGTTTGGCCTACCTATCATCCGTGAGCTTGTGATAAATATTATAACCTCTAAGATAATGTGGTTATAACGACAATCCCTTCTCTTTTTCATCCTTTTTTCTTCTAATCTTAATCTTTTTATTTTAACACATTCTTTTATATCTTTCACACTATATTTTAATTTACAACGTGACACCGGAGATTCACAAATTAGAATATTCTAAAAGCTTCTTAAGTTAATAAAAGTCAGTTGAGAAGTTTTTTAATTAGTGGAAGGAGCTCAAGAAGCTTCCTAATTAATAGAAGTTATTCAAGAAGCTTCTTAGATTGATGAAAGTCACTCAGAAAACATCCTAGACAAGAATATATATAGGAATTGAGGCTAAAGAATTCTTCAATCTTGATGATGCATCTCTTGGAGTTCTAACTTATTTTTCTTGGTGTTTT